>JAODAL010006870.1:0-129887 GCA_025379985.1 Phyllomedusa bahiana | reverse complement strand
CCAAATTTTTGTGCCACTCTATGGCCTACTCCTGTTTTGCCACCTCCAAATGTCATTGTGCCCTGCCCGACCTCATGCTGCTGCCACCGTCACCTCCAATCTTTTTCATTGTGCCACTCTGTGGCCACTACTGTTTTTTGCCCCTCCAGAATGTCATTGTGCCACTGCCTGACCTCATGCTGCGCTGCCGTGACCTCCACAATGTGTCATTGTGCCACTGTACCTACTCCTTTTTTTGTAACCCCCAAAGAAGTCACGTGCCCCTGTCTGACCTCATGCGCGCCACCGTCCCCTTTCTACTCCTGTCATTGTGCCACTATGTGGCCTACTACTGTTTTGCCATCTCCTGAATGTCATTGTGCCACTGTCTGACCTCATGCTGCTACTGCCGTGCTCTCCACACTGTGTCATTGTGCCACTCTTTGGCCTACTCCAGTTTTTGCCACCTCCAGAATGTCTTTGTGCCACTGTCTGACCTCAGGCTGCTACTGCCATGACCTCCACACTGTTTCATTGTGCCACTCTGTGGCCTACTCCTGTTTTTGCCACCTGCAGAATGTCATTGTGCAACGGTGTGCCCGCATGCTGCTGCTGCGTGACCTCCACACGGTTCATTGTGCCACTCTGTTCCTACCCTGTTTTTGCCACCTCCAAATTCATTGTGCCACTCTCTGACCTCATGCTGCTGTGGCTCCCGGGCATCCACCTCACATCTGTCACTAATGTTGTCACCTGACTCTCAGCTTGTTTTTTTCCAGCTTTCGCTGGCATAAACTTTATCAGGCACATTCCCCGCTTGAGTTTTTTGGTCATTTTGCCCTCGTAAGTGCCCGGGGTTTTTATGGGTAAGCGATTCTGAAGGGGCGGCAGTCATGTGCTTTGTCATAAAAAACACAACATTGTATAAAGAACCAAACCAAGCTCCCTCGGGCATATTTAAGCATGGCACAGCGTTCTACGCACCCTGCAGCTCGTAAGCCGGGAAATAGCTGGTTTTTTAACGTGATTCGTCCCGAAGTAATTTGGACCGAAACAAATTTTGTCGGAAAATTCGGCGAAGTGACCGCATCTAATTTTTGAGAAATTCGCCCATCTCTAGTTACACTATGATGTGATGTTTGAGTTGCGATGTATAGTGCTAACAGTCATTGCATATATATGGGTACAGGCCACCTCCAGGTATAGACTCCATTCCACAATAAATATATTCCATCATTAGAAGGTGACAGTAACCAGTGGTGAATCATATTTCATGAACATCAGAAAATGTACAAACTTCACACACCATGATGCCGTAAATGGTAGCTCTTCCAGCACAAATGTTTGATTTGACTTCATCATATGGCTCTTGGTCTCCACGACATGAATAATCACATCTCCTTGTTCCATGGCCTCACTGTCTCATCCTTTTTTCCTTCCAGAAATAAATGTTTGGGTGCCTAATGTACTTCTGACGAAAGAACTCTTTTTTCCCGGGGACGGGAACCCAAAATTGTAAACAGAGAAGTTTTTCCCCTTAAAGCGTTACGGGGAAATTTTTTTCCCTTTTGCTCATCTTTGGGCTTGCGTGTTTAAAATTGGGGAGATTTTCCCACATTTCCTTTCTTTTCCTTGTAAATATGGGGTTAACAAAAACCAAACCCCCAAGCAAATTTATGTGGCTCAAGCATATAAATGAGTATATATCAATCTTCCCCAAATTACCCATTAATGACTATCTCGGCAATTGTAAAATCAACCAATCTTCAGGTTTCTACGATAATTTATAGAGATTTTTTTCCCCCTTTTCCCAACTAAAAATTCCCTGTCCCCCCCCCAAATTTCCAAAGGGGTTTTTGCTTAGTTCCCTTGGTTACAATGTTTTTTTTTTTTTTTTAAATTTTTTGAGATAATTTTTGCTTTTATACAACAAAGTTCTTACTTGTTCAACTTACACCCATAAAAGCCCTCAATTTCAAGAACAAACACAATTTTAAATCACTGTTAGCAAAAAACCCAACAGGTTGTTTTCACAACGTCCCCTTTGGGTAGCCACTTATTGCAAAAGCATTTTCCTGACAGAATATCCAAAAAACATCACAAGATCATTTTAAAAAGATTAGTGGTCCTCAAGTTCATTGCTTAAGGGTTAAAAATTTTATCACCCATAAAATGATATTTATATGGATTTTTTTATGTTGAATGAGGGTTTCAAGATACAATGTCCCAGACACTAATCCCACCCAATTATAATAGTTTCTTTGTGAACCCTCGGGTATTTTTGCAGGGGGCAAACATTTTCAGTCTAGTAGTCTTCTCTACAGTACATGCAAAACTCCCTTCCTTTTTTTACTGCCTTTACATGTGCCGGGATATTTGCTCCTTTTGGGCTCCGGGTGAGGGTTTCCTTTTTTTTTTTTTCGGGTACACGTGTTTAAAGTACATGACCCAAATAAGCTCCTCCCTTTTAACATAGGAAGTGATTTCCATTTCCCAGCAACTTTTTCTCACTGTTATTTTAAAAATTTTGCAAAAATCTGTTTTGGGTTTCAAGCCCCCCCGACAGATTGTAATGAGGATATCAACGGGATTCCGGCTTGATTTACTTGTAAAATTTTCCCTGAAGACAAGGGGTCATTCAATTTTGAATGGATTGTCTGCTTTTTGGGCCCAAAAAGGGAACTAAAGAAAGGGTTTTTCCCCTGGGGGGAAACAGACAAAGAAAGAAAAACATTTTCTTTTTTTTTTTAAAAGCACCCTCTTCGGATCCCCTTTGGGGGGAAATTTCCCCTTTGCAATCAAACAAAGCCCACATCAAAACAAAGTAAAAAATTAAACTCTTTAATTAAAATCCTCGCACACACCCTTTTAAGAAAACCCACTCAAACCCTTCAAAAAAAAGGAACATACTCTTATTTAAACTGTGTAACTTTCTTAAACTCTTCCCCTTGCTTTAATTTTGGGAGTCAAAATTTTTTGGGGGCCCCAGACCCAAATTTTACCATTTTTCCCATAGTTTTTGGGCATAAACTCCCAAAATTCCTCTCCCTGAAATGAAATTTTGGGGTTTTCAAACCTAGGGTTGGGAAAATTTGCAAATTTCCTTTCAGTGCTGCAACATTTAAACCCTCCTCCCCCCGGGGTTTTGGGCCGGTGTGGAAAATTCCTCTTCTGCTGTCCCCTTAAAGTTTTGGTGTTGTTTGGGGCAAAAGGCCAAAGGCCCACGCCTCAAGCCCCCGGGGTTCCTGCCCCTTTGCTGTTTTCCTAAGTATTGGGCTGCGTTTTTTTGTCGTTTCCTGAGCCGACCTCCTGGTTGAGCCCCTTTTTTTCCCTTGATTTGTACCCATTTTGTCTTTTGACTCAAAACTTCACTTAAAAGGGGATCAAAATGTTTTTTTTAAATAAAGGGTAATAACTTTTTAAAAATATTGCAAAAAAAAAATTTTTAAAATCTTTCTAAAAAAACTCCTACAAAAACATAGAAAAATAATTTTTTGCAGAAATACAAATAGTGATAACACAAAAATAGAGGGCCCCGCCCTTCCCCAAAATGTGAATATTTTCTTATATCTTAATTTTATCCTTTAAATTTTTCTGTAACTTTTCTTACATCAAAATTTTATCACCCCTAGAAAAAAAAGCTTGAGATGTGTAAGTTTATTCTCACTCCCTTTTTTAAGAGGAAATTTAAAGGTTGTTTTAACCCCCTTAAAAAGCCGAGGCCTATTTTATTCACAATTTTTTTTTCCCCCCCGCCTTCCCAGCGGGCCCTAACTTTTTTAAATTTTCCCTCTACAAAGACAAATAGGGGGTTTTTTTTTTGTGGGCTAAGATGTACTTTCTAATGATTTTATTCATAAAAACAAAAGAAAAACTAGGAAACCGCAAAAAAAATTTTAAAAATGGGGCAAAATGTGAAAAAAAAAAAACTTCTTATGCCCAAGTGGTTTTTTTGGGTTTTTCTTTACCCGCATTTAATCTTTTAGTAAAAAGGTTTAAAGAGGTTTATGAATAAAGATGATACCAAACATGTATGGGTTTTTTAAAGTTTTGTTTTCGTTTAAAAATTCCAAACATTTTCAAATTTTTTAAATTTTGCAGAGCCCATTTTTTTTGTGACCAAAAACTTTTTTGTGCTAAAACCTATGACTTGATGAGGGCATTTTTTCAGGCTGAATTGTTTTTAAATTTTTTTTACTATTAGAAATACATGGACTTTTTTTATTAAAATTTTTTCAAATTTGGGAAAGCAAAAATGGGACGAAATGAAACCCAAAAAAAAACCCAATTTTTTCCGTTTTGGGAAAAAAATTTTTTTTCTACAGTGTTCCACGTACGGGATTTAAAAGATGTAAAATTTAAATAATCTCATGTTTGGGTGCCAAATAAGTGTAAATTTTTTTTAAATTTTTTTTTGTTTTTTTTTCATTTGTAAAATGGCAAAATGGGATATTTTGAACTTTTTAAAATTCTTTATTATTTTTAAAACAAATTAAAAACATTTTTTTTTTTACTTTAAGTTTTAGTCCCCCCTTTGGGGAATGTTTCTCCCAACCCCCATCCTCAGGGCCCACCAACAAGGGGGTGTTTTTTTTGGGGCTTCCTTTTAAACATTTCACAGGTGATAAAATTTTGCCCCGCACAGGTGATATAATTTTTGTCATGGATTCTGGGGGGAGATCCTGAAAACATGACCGTTTTTTGGGGCCTGAGGACTGGGGTTTAGAAACACTGGTCTAGGGGACTTCACCACAAATTTATTTATTTTAAAAAGTCTAATGCATTGTAATACAATCAAAAGGGAAAAAAAAGGGTGACAGTTTTACTACTTCTTTTTCCCGGGGGAAAGGGAAATAGAAAAACAGAAAATAAAGGGGGCAATGGAAAACTTTTACAAGGGTTCCCGCGGGCCCTGTTTAAACCCAAACAGGAGCCCTGATCACAGTAAAAGGTTTCCCGGGACGTTTCTCATTTTTTTTAAACTGCCCGCAGCCATAAATTGTCCCGGGGGTCTAAGGGGGCAAACAGCAGAAAATGCTGGAATGGCCGAGTGTTAACTGGGAAATTTCCCCTAAAAAAGCCCCCTTTACCATTAGGGTTATTTATAAGTCCAATGTTGGGAAAGGGGTTTTAAAACTGGAAGTAATTTAAAACCATTGGAAGCTGACAACTTTATTCAATATCACATTTCTTCACAATGGCTTTTTCCCCCTGTCTGTCCCCTTTAATTTTAAGGAATCAAAAGGAAAATAATTGAATTTTTCAGATGTAATAAAATTTAAAATTTATGGTTTAATTTTACAGCTTTTTTCTATTTTCTGTTTTTTAGGACAAAATAAAAAAAAAATAAAAAGCCTGAAGTGAAATAACTTTTTTTCGATTAAAAGTGCTCCAATGTGTCAAATCTATCTTTGGGCCCAACCCTTTTTATATTTTCTTTTACTATGTGGGCCCCCGTTTTTTGAAAATATTTGCTCTTTGATAGAATCAAAAATTTTTTCTTTTATCCCCTTAAAAATATTGTGAATCAAATCTGCACCAACTATAAAGGGGATAAAAAACCAAACACAAAAGAAAACAAAAAAACAAGAATTAAAAAACTTTCTCACTTAAAAAGAACTTTTATGGGCCCGGGAAGGGAAAACCTGTTTCATTTAACCAGAACAAAGGGTTTTGATAAATTCTTTTAAAAGTAAAAGCAATAAAAAAGGGGAATAGGCCCCCCCAAACCAACTATAATAAATTAAATTTCCCCCTTTAAAAAAAAAAAATGGAAAAGGGAAAATATTTTTTTCTCTCCCAGGCAGTTTTTAATTTTCCTCATATTAAAATTTTTTTTAGGTTTTTTTCTGATTCTCCCCCATCACCTCCCCCCCTATTTTTAAATTTTAAATTTTAAAGAACTTTTTCCTCAACCCAAAAACTTTTTTTTCATATACAAGTTTTTAAGCTGTTTTGTCCCCTTTTTTTTGTGAATTTTTTAATGCTGCTTTTTTTTTGTCAATCATATCTGTTCCCTTGAAAAAAGGAAAACTTTTTAAAAAATTTTGACTAAGCCAAACCTTTTCATGGTTTTTGTGGTCCGGCCCGATCATGTTCCTAAAGTAGACTAACATGATGGGAAAAAGGTTTTGGGTGGACCAGTCTGCGGGGAATGTATGTACGGGGGTGCGCCAGATTTCAGGGCTTTTCAGAACGAAAAGCAGCCCGTTTTTCAAAATTTATTAAACAGGGGTACCCCCCCCCAAAAAAGTAGTGATTAAGAGACACCTTTGCCATTAGTTCGCCCAAAAATGTGGGGGCTTAGAGGCGGCCCCCACCACAAGCAATGATTTTTACATATTATACTGGGGGACGGCCAAAAAATGGGCCCCACACTGCTGGAACGTCAACCAATAAAAGTGACTACCTGAGCCGGAGTTGTCATAGTGGAACTAGAAAGCGTCAAATCTATGATCTGCATAAGAACACAGGTTCAAAAACATCTGACTAGTGTTGACGATTAATTATCGACAAAGTTGAAATCGGCACAGTTTTGTATGTTGATCGAAATTTTTTATGATCAGCGATAATTTAGGTTAAAATCTGTGCATCATCTATTAAGATCGTGCCATTTCGGCGCTTCCTGTCATTTTTGGCGGCCAGCAAATCAGCTTACAGAATAGAGCAGGGTGAGATGTGTGGGCAATGTCAGACTGGGATGTGTATGGTTGCGATTGGGGTGGAAAATCACATGACCTCATTTTTACATAGAACAGCGTTTCCTGTTCAGCCTCAATGTCTCTCAGAGCAGAAGGACTGGGACTCTGCTTGTGTCCAAACAGTTCAGCGAAATTAATCTATTTTTTCACAGAAAAACTCTACTGTTAGCTGTGATCCTTTCAATTTAGTTAGATTAAGATTGGAAGATTTTATGTAGTTAGGTAAGAAATTTAAAGGGGCATCTATCGCTGTAAAGTCACTGGGGAGACGGAGGGGAGGGGGGGGGCCCTGGCGAACAAAGACAAGCTCAATAAAGAATACTGGATAAAGTTAACCAAGACTTAGTGTAAGACATTGCGCTGCAATAGCTTTATTATTAACATTTTTCTATTGAAATATTTCCTGGATATGGCAGCCTGAACTTATATTAGGATACACATCTTTTCTAGTAACTGCAGGTCTTTGTTAGGTGCAAAACTCCACTTTTATTATCATATACATTCAGATAGGTGTTCATTTTCAATTTTGCCCATTCCACCTTTGTTTATATATCCCCCTTGCAGTTAAATTTGAATCCCCAATTTTTTATTAGATAGGTTATAGGGGCCAAAAATACCCTTGGATTATCCGAAAACATTACAATATGTTTTTTTGCACTTTTTCCCCTCCAATTTGTTGATAGAGCCACCTTGCAGTTAAAAATTTGAATCCCGCAATTGTTAGTTACCCAAAAATAAAACGATAGGGCCAAAAAAATACCTTGTATTATCCGAATACATTACAGATCGTGTTTTTTGCACTTTTGCCCCCGTCCAGATTTTTTGATAGGCCACCTGCAGTTAAATTTGAAAACCAGCAATTGTGTAGTTACCACAGGTGAACGATATGCCAAAAAATACCTTTTTTATTATCCCAATAAAAATTTCAGATACGTGTTTTTTTTTTACTTTTGTGCACTACAGTTTGTTCATTGAGGGACCTTGCACTTAAATTTTGGGAAACAGCAAATTTTGTAGTCACCACAGGTGAATTAAAGGTTTCCCAAAAATACCTTGTATTATCGAATACATTTCGTTACGGTTTTTTCCTTTTTTTCGCAGGGCCCGCTTTGTTGATAGATTTACTTTGCAGTAAATTTTGAATACAGCAATTTTTGTATTTTTCCCAAGGGGAATTGATTGAAATTTATTTGAGGGTTTTGAGAATACTGTGATTTGCCGTCTTTTATAAAAGGGAAATTTCCAAAATCTTTCCCCTACCTTTTTCAAAAATTTTTATTTTCCCGAACATGGGGCGAAATTTAGGTGGTTTAAAGCGAGCAAAGAGGGGTAGGACATGGGAAGTACGAAGAAGGTGCTTCCTTCCCCTGTGCGAACAAAACGCATGCCAGCGGTGTCAGTTTTAGGACCGTCAGGCCTTCATCGCGGGTCAGGGGCCCTGTGAATCTCTAACGAAAGCGTCGCCAATCTTCCTTCATGGTTAATGCAACCTCATCCAGCGTCTGCCACCTCGTCCTCCCAGTCACGGCCACAAATGTCGTCACCGCATCCGTAAAACTGAAGGGGGCCCAAATGTCAACTCGTGATCCCCCTGGGATAATTCCTTTTCTGAAGTTTTTCTTTGATGAAAAAATGGGGTTGGGGGTCAGGGGGTTTATGTTAAAAAGATCAAGGGGCCAAAGAGGATGATTTTCCTGCTCTACCCCGTTAAAACGATGCCATCAAGGGGGAGAAGGAACCGGTCAACCGAAAATCCCCGGGGGGGTCGGCAACCCCTTGCAGTCCCCTTGCTTGTCCCCCCAAACTCCTGGTTCAGAGGGGAAAGGACGACAAAGTCACCTGTGGGTGATATGATGACGACTTTGCGGATCCAGAATTTGCTTGCGGCGCTTCATCACGGGACGAGGAGGAAGACGATGGGGAAGTTCAGTCGGGTTCCCCCTCAAAAAAGGGAGAGGGCGGTCGCAAAGTCCGCTGATATGGTTTCCGCCACCCCAGGGTCAACGCAAACCCCGACCCTCGCTTATCGCCGTAAAAGGGGGTCCAAGACCTCCAAGTTGGGCCTTCTTTGAGCAACCTCTGATTCACCCCCCCCGATGTCATATGCCGCCTTTTGCCGAAAGATAAGTAGAGGCAAAACCTTAGGGGTTAAAACCCCCCCCAAACTTTCTATCACATGCAGCGAATGCATAATTAAAAAGGGGGCAACACTTCCCCAAAAAAGGCCAACCGAGCCGGGCCTCCAACCCTGTCCCCCCCCTCTGTCCCCCCCTCCTCCTCCTCCCCCCAAAAAGCATTTCTCAGCTCCCATGTCTTCAGAGTCATGATCGGGTCGCCTCCGCTTCAGCCTCCCCCCGTCGCCCGAGTACCACCGCACCCCCAGAGCCCAACCCTACCCCTTCCCCTTCCGCCAGTTTGACGACTTGCATGCCGTACGGGGCCATCTAGCACCCACCCTTCTGTTTTCCAGGTTTGGGGGAGAAGAAACACTTTTAACCCAAACCATCCCAAAGCCAAAAGCCTGAATGTTGGCATTGCCAGGCTTTTGGCCTTGGAAATGTTGCGTTTCCATCTGGTGGACAAAGATGGTTCCACCACGTCATGGCCCTTGCCTGCCCCACTACCAGATGCCGAGTAGGCATTTCTTTTTGCCAGCCAAAAGCCGTCCCATGCCCCAGGCCAGCCACATGTCATCTTAAAATTATCCAATTGCGTTGTCTGCATCTGTAGCCGAAAAGTCCATCTACCACCGACACATGACTAGTAAGCACGGCAAAGGCCGGCAATATCTCTGTGACAGCTCACTGGGTGAGCAGGGTGGAATGTCTTATGGGGGTGACGGTGGCTCTCAGGCTGGCGCACGCTCTCAAAACCGCAGGGATGGTGCAGGGATCTTTTCCCCCAAGGTCCTCTGGTGGCACACTGCCCAGAAGAAACCAGCCGTGGTTGTAACAACATAATACCTGGTCTTGGAGACCATATTGCTCCCATGACACAAGGTCCAGGAGCTGGTGGACAGGCTCTCCCCGGCGAACAAGACCTGATCTACTTGCTGGAGCCAAGAACCTGTGCCAAGGCAAGGTGTGTACGATAACAAGGTGCACCCAGCTGTCAGGCCTCTCCCTTAAGCAGGTACCTTCACAGCGCCCCACCCAATCCAGGCCCAAGACCCCTGCACCAAAACTGTCCCCGAGCACCAGTATCCTAAATAGCAACCACCCCGGTCTGGACTTCCTCTCTGAGGAAGGCGTCGAATCAAGGTTTTTTTCGAACGTTCCGCACGTTCGCCCTACAGAGATCCCTGCTATTGCCGTCGACCCGCCACTGGCTGCGTGCAGCGTCAGCTCGGCCGCGTCCTCGTCTAAACCGGTCTCGATTGTTGACACTCTTGTGGCAACTACAGCAGAAATTCCACCCTCCACATCACCCAGCGAGGATGTGGCGCAGCGCAAATGCCATTATTACGCAGAGTAACAAAAGTGACACAGTGGCCTGACAAGCAGGTCGTGCGGACTCTCGGGATGTTAAGGGTCCACCGAGCGTTGGCGGTCTCTGGAGTGAAAGATGCTCAGTCAAGCCAATCCTTATTGCCAATAATAGCCGCCGCCACCCCCACAATCCGTGCGGATCCTGAATGCCCTAGATCAGCAAGACGTCACTTATGTTTGATGAACTTACGATCTTGCGCCGATCGTCAGGACACTCATGAAACCCACCATTTCCCCCCCGCCAACTTATGGCGGTAGGAGCCCGTACCACCGATGCGTCCACAGGCGCCTAACACATCACCGACGACACCACCACCTCCCGCCAGAAATATACTCCAAATAATATCTCGTAACTTCCTTAGTGCAGTAGGAATGGGGACCCGGTCAAGTGCAAAGCGGCAGCGCAACATCTGCTCAGGGTGCAAACATCACAACAAGTCAGGGCTGTATTTTGAGAAGCTAGTTCCGGCGTGACGGCGGCGGAGGAAAAAATTTCTAGTACCAGACCGATGGATTTACCGACGTTCCCTATGCCCTTGGAAAGAGGTTTGGCGCGAATTTGAGGCGGCTTGGCCCAGCGGTCATCACGAGAAGCACGAATTTCCTCCTCCTCACTCATCCCCCTTGCAAGGGCCAACCACCTGTCACCAACACTCCCCAGCGAAGCAAATCCGCACCTCAATTATCCACCAACCTTTACCTTCCCAAGCCAAACGGCGGCCCTATCAAAAAGAAAAACAGTAACTCTAGGGGCCACCCACCTGGATCCCCAGTACAGAAAACAAAACTCATCACTATCCTTCCACCGATCTACGCACCCAAATAATCTAGTAAAATGCAGGAAATGGAAGACCTAAAGCGTGAATGATCCATAACAGGAGAGAATTGCTGTTGCGTCTTCTGCTTCTTCACGTTCCCCAAATGTCATGGTGAGACAACATCAGCGAACGTGACCAGCAGTAGAAGTGCCAAGTAGCGTGAGCGGTCAAGACAGCATGGAAAGGTGGGCCGAAGCCTAGATGGGTGACGCTCAGGCAATCTATTTTTAACCACCGACACCTAACTGCATGCAATGCAGGGCACTACATTTCCAACACACAGAGATCAGCTTAGAGGATCATGGTGCAATCGACTAACTGCGTCTCAACATGAACTCGAATGTTATTGTATGTGTTTCCGTACCCAATAGACTTCTGGCGTATCCAAAATGGAACGAATGGCCCGAGCAGGCTCGTGCACGGGCCATAGAGGTGTTGTCCTGCCCAGCGGAGCGCAGCCACATATCAGAGCGACCTTGCACACACAGCCTGGGGTGTCCAATTACAGATAAACGCCATCCGGCTTTCCTGGTCCCCCCTCCATTCCGCAGATAAGTGGATCGTGTTTATGACTTTCTTCAAGAATCATCAGGCATAGGTCGTCCTCTGGGATGTAATGTTGTGGCCCCAATAGCCAAGGTCCAACACCGATTCTGTTTATGCCGGTCCTACAATCCCAAATACCACAACAAACCCTCACATGGTACCCTCCTTGAAAAATGTTTTTTTCAAAACTGATCAATTTCTTACTGGCAATTTTTATTCTTCTTATCTATGTTTCCCATTCCCCAACATATATCAATTTATGCTGGTTTATGCTTTGATGGCGAGACTATACAAGACAGCACGGTTTTTAAGACAACACTGTATATTCCATCATTGACTCACTTTATCTTTAGAAGTTTTTACCGCTATTGTCCTAAAGGTTTTGGGGAGGTTAATTTTTCTGTGATATACAGCTTATAATTATGGTCCCTTTGTAACAGAAATGGTGGCTTTTTAAAGTGGCATTTTACTCTCCCTCACAACATAAAAGCAATCGTTTCTGCGATTCCAAATTTATACTAATTTAAGGGTCATGTAGCTGTGAGATACCAGCAATAAACATTGGTCCTTTGGAACAGAAAATGGAGGCAACTCAGTGGCCATTTCCTCCTGATAACACCCACACGTACATTTTTAACATGCTGAGAAGAACAAATAACCACCAATAATAGGGACCCATCGCAATCCCATCCTGCCAACAACCTTCCCGAGACCCACATACAACCCCCCCACCATAAACCACCCTCAGACTCGTCCCACCCATAATCACGGCACCGTTCTTCACAATAGTCTAACCTGGCATCCCTCTGTGGATGATGTAGCAGTCCTACCCAGGAAAACTTACGGACCCAGGAAACAAGTGCCCCCACAAAAGTCCAACATCCATAGAAAATGTGCAAGATCATTAACATAGCACTCAATCCCTTTATTGGAGACAACCCAATACCAACCCAAAAACCCCCCCGCTCCCCGCCCTCTCAATGGATGCATCCCACCACAAACCCCCATGACCTAAATACAAACACGAATACACACCTCGTAACACCACCTTGCCTGTCCCAATAGCTGTAAAAGCCACTTCCCTCAGGAAATTGATATCCAAGGGCGTACCGGCAACTTGACCATATGAAGGTATTCCGCAGACCATGGAGTATGTAGCATGACGAGAAACCAAGTACCGAGACAATTACCTCCCCCCGATGAGTACACATGAGAAACAAGAATGCCAAGAACAAGTGGGCACCAGGTGGAACAGAGCGTTAACCACCAGTTAAGCTCATTGGTCCGCACATCATAGGATGGGCAAGCGCACCCAGGAAGGGACAGTATATTGTCCCAGTGAACACTAAAATGGTGGTTGAAAGACACCTTTATTCCGCACTATTTAATCTCTGGTCATACCAGGTATAATGGTCCATTCCTGCGGTACATAACAGATATAGTATATGTCCATCATCTAAAATGTGGTCAAAGACTCCTTTTCCCGAACTTTTAAATCTGAGGGTCATCAGGTTTGGGGGCTCCGGCTGCATTCTAGGACAGGATATCAATGTCCCAGTTCAAGTAAAAATGATGGTTCAAATCATACAGCCTTCTGGCACTTTTTTAATTTGTGGTGTATCAGGTTAAGGGTCTGCAGGTGGTACAAGACAGGGAACAGTGAATGGTGTGTGGATTTTTTTTCTGTAGCTTTAATAACCTAAGTGTGTTGCCTAAGAATGTAGCACGTAACCATCTTGAAATGTTGGTGGATGTTAATTCCATCTTCTCCAGCCCTGATTTGGGTGTAAGCATGAAGGTGTTTGTTGCTCTCCCTTAGACTTTTAATGGTCAATCGCTCATAATCCTACTACTATCGACTATCGACGATCTAGTCTATGTGGTCGACCATCGACCGATGTCGATGGCCAACGTAAACGCTCAACACTAATTCTGACACATTCGTACACTGCTTTAAAGCTATATAGAACTGGCTTCTTTGCCGCACATGTCCCGCCCTATGGTATTCTATACACCTTTCCTATCCTTTCTAGCATTAACTTTTTGATAATTTGTTCCCCACAGAAGCTTTTTTCTTTAGTATTGGACCAGATAGGCTACCTTTTGCTCCCTATATGTATTTACACCCATGATACAGTAACCAGTTGTCCATCTGCCATTTTAGATATGCTCTGAACCAATCACCTCTTTGTCCTTGGCATAGTCCAATCCTGATCCCTATACCTTGCACATTTTTTTATTAATAAACTTAAATCTAAACATTTGTTACTTATTTATTTATGTGTACTTAATCAAAGAGCATATTATGTATGTGAAATGTTTTGTGGGTGTAACAGAGCTCAGTGCTTTATTAGAACCCTGTCACATAGTTTATTGCTCCCATTGCTGTGGCAGCACCAGCTAGTGTCACCAAGCTGTTTTCCAGCGCTGTGTCCTTTATTCTGTAAGATACTGAAGTTTAGAGTATTCTAATGCTCAAATCTGCATTTAAAAGCTAGAAAAGGTCATGTCTAAGAGTAATTTTTTTTTCAAACCCGCCCATCTAGTCTAGCCCCGCAACTGATAAACCAGAAAAGGTAGAAACATGTGAATACTAACCAGTGGAGTGTTAGCCTTTGGTGGGCTTCACACCTGCTCATGAAAAAATTGAGGGGTAAATGCTCAAAAAAACCGCTGGCATCTTACAGAATAAGGGACACAGTGCTGGGAACAGCAGGTCTGTCACTACCCTTGGCTGTCCTCAGCAAGGGAGGGCAAAACCTATGTGACAGGTTTCCTTTAAGAAATCCCTATGTGAATTACTACTTATTTTTCCTGAAAAACCTCAACCAAGGTGCGAAGAATAACTCTTTAACAATACAGAACAAGGTAGAGTTGGGGGTCTTTATTGGTTCTGGCCACTCCTCCAGTCTGTCCAAAGCTATTTTAATTAGTACAGATAAAAAGGCTCTTTTTAAAGTTTAAGATATAGAACCAGGTTGAAAATGTAGTGCTTTGTTTTTACTAATATAGAACAAGATACTGATACAATTTTTTTTTTTTCATCTTGGCTGTTTTTTTTCCTGGCTCTAGATTTTCTTAATTTGTTTCTGTATATGATTAGGAGGCAGTCCATCTTCCTGAGTTGGTTTTAACAGCATTTAGAGAGATGTTTTACAGCATTTCTGTGGACAGAGGAGCCTGTGAATAGGAGCAGACCCATTGACTTCTATAGAAGAATTTTCTATCGTCATGGCTCTGAGGGAAAGAGGTGATCTATGACCCAGGCTCGGCTGGCCCACAGGGATAGGGGAAACCCCGGTGGCCCGTGAGAATGTAGCCTAAAAAAAAAATATAACCCATAAACATACTCAGAAAAATGCAACAAAAGCATAGAAAGTAGAAGTATTACAGCAAGAGGAAGATTATAAGAGGCATGAAATTTTTACTGTTTCTCACACTACTTTTCACATCATCTCCTCATTGTCAGCACAGGCAGATTACATGAAAGGTGATACCAATGGTATAGATAACACATATTTACCATTCACAATAGGTGAGTTTAATAGCCTATGACTCACTCTAATGTAATTGTAAATCCTGTGTTATCTAAACCATTGGTTTATCACCTTTCACTGTAATCCGGATCCTGTGCTGATAATGAGGAGACTGCTGAATAGAAGTGTTGAGCAAAGCAGTAAAAAGATCAGTTTCAATTATAACCTCAAACCTTTTGTGAGTTCGGTTTCGAAGTTCTATTTGAACCCGAACTCGCACTAGTTCAATCTATAAAAAAGTCATGAGAGAAAATGTTCTGGTTTGAATTTTTATACCTAACAGGTGAGGAGAATGTTGGAATTACATTCATAACATGAACTGGATACTTGGAAACAATTAGTGATTGAAAATTTGGTTTCTAGAAGTGACAGAAAAAAAAAAGAGGCTAAAATACTTCATTCCTTTCAATGGCTAACTGAAAAATGAGAACAGCTTTGCAAGCAGGGCGTAGCTACAGGAGTACAGTGGTAGCAGCTCTATGGGGCCCTGCATCCTGATGGGGCCCAAAAGACCCATTGACACATAGGAAAGTTTGGAGACAGTGTTTATACAATTAATCGAAACCCCCAAAACTGCAAAAACAAAACTTTTGGGCACCGATTTTAGCAAATCCACAGCACTGTATACTATATATATATCCATGTAAAATAGAGTTAGGTGGTTATATACCTGAAAATGTTCACCCAGAGATAACAGCTTCTGGGTGTGGGAAAGATCAGCCAGCAAAACCAAAACTCCCTAACTATGGATGCCTCATTGAGAGAAAAAATGCGATCTATACAAACTAAAAGCAGTCTGTAAACAGTATGAAAAGTGAGCAGGAAATGGCATTCACAAGGCAATACAGTGAAAATATATATAACATGTAATGTGATTTTAGCAGCCAATGAGAGTCCTACACTCAGCATGACATTTTCGACACTTTCTGCACTGAATGGATGCCATACCAAGTGAATAATCAGGTGATTGATGCCGCCAAAAGTGCATAAAAAAGGGGGCCCCCCACCCGCTGAAAAGACGCAAGCTGAAAATGGCTTGTCGGACGAGAACTTTACACGAACGAACACTAAAAAGGTTTCTACTAGAACTTACTTTCCTAGAACAGTTTGATCAACACTACTGAAAATCTTTCTTACAGAATAGAAAGTGGCTAGAAGAACGATTACTAGGCCTAGTGCCCAAAGAAGAAGTGTCAGGATTCAGTTTTTTTTTTAGTGTTTTAAATATTGAAAGTGATATGGAAACAAAAAAAAAAATAAAATAAAGCCTTAAAAAAAACATATGTTAAACAATATGTCTTTATCCTGTTGACGACAAGACTTTTAAGTATTCATCTAAAGCTTGTCCTACTTTTTGATGTGTACATTTCGAAGCCCTTTTCCTAAAGAGGAATGGGAAGCCTCCTTTTATACAGTAAAATGTTTAATCATGGGGTTTTACCATGAAGAGATGAGTGATTTTTAGGAACAAGGAGATGACAACACTTCCGCTTTAACTTCTATGGCAGTTTTGGAATCTACTGAGTGTGCTTGGAACTCCTATAACAAGAATGGGGAGTAAGCTTGTACAATGTGTCCTCACCATATCCCTGATAAAAGGGATTTTGCTTATGGTGCAAAACCTATTAAGGAACAATCTAAATACAGGGTTGTGGCAAGGGGACTCTCACTGTGATCAGAATCCGCTGTTAATAGCCTAGTTTATAGGAAAAAGTAATTGTCCATTACTCATAAGTAATGTCCTCAATGGAGTTAAGAGAGATGAATACTAAAATTGTGCCGCAGCCACAGCATGAAGGAGCAGCACTGTCTCCCGTCAAGCTAACGGCTTCGAACCTTATCTATACTCCTCTCCCCGACACCAATTGTGACAAATGTATAAGTAATTCTAATGACCGAAATGTCACAATTTTAGGTGCATTTAAATTCATCTGCATGTAGAGCTCACTTTTATTTTTTCAATAAACACATGCTGTGGTTTCCCCTCAAAAATTTTTTGTTTACTTATTTCATTTTTTTTCCCTCCCCCTCTTTAGAGCCAATTTCATTTTATTTTTCCTTAAAACCCCCAAAAGAGGGAGATGAGATGTTTTTTTAAATTGACCTTTAGCAATACCACATAAGTAAGGGGAAATAAAAAAGTAAAATCTTTGTATGGTGAAAAAAAAAAATAAAATTATGATTTTTGGGGGGGTTTGTTTTTATGGAATTCCCTTTTTTTTAAAAAATTTACGTATTTTATTTTTAGAGATTTTTAGGTTTCCCGGGGAACATAGTTTTGATTTTTCATTACATATTTACAAGTATTTTTACAAGGCTAAAAGAGACAAAACCCCATCTATTCAGTTTATTGTCCATAGTTTTGACCAGAGAAAGGAAAAAAACATTGCGCAGGTCCATTTGGAAACATGGAGGAGTAAAGCAGGTCCTGTCCAAGTTGCGGTTGGCTGGGTAGGAAGCAGTTTCACCCAAGTGGGCCATAAAGGACTTATTGCCCCTGCCCATAGTTACATTTCCCAAAAGTGCGGGGGCCCCCGGCACTTGGAAGACCCAATAGGTAAAGGGATGGCCCCCCTTCTGTTCTACATATTTGCAGGGTAGTACTGCCTTTTCAAAAAGAAATAAAAGGTGGGACTTCCCCCCCGGCCAATAAGCCATCATTCTCTAAGGGTGCAGGTCCCCCACTTGAAAAGGGGACTGACTGCATAACATCAACTTGGGACGGAAGTATTCTGACCTTAGGATGTTGGCCCATTCCTGTTCTTGCAATCGCCCCGGGGAAACTGCTGGCACCATGAATGGGGAGGAGCAGGAGCATTGACTAGTAGATGATGGGAAAGAGAACAGCTCCTTTGGCGAGGTTGTACCTTTGAGCCTGAAATGGGGGGGTGTCCCCTGGTTTGCTGTGCGCAGGATGGACTACCCCTCTGAGCACGTTTCTCCCCGGCCACTGAGGTGACGCTGCATGGTTGAACAGGGGCCCTGGTGCCCGTTAAAGGGCCGTGGCCCACGCTTCACTTTTGCCCATGATTCTACAATACACAGTTCGGCTCTTGGTGTCTTGGGAAAAAACCCCCCACCCCCCCGAGTAGGTGATTTTTTCCCCAAGTTCCCGCCTGACTGACTCTACTGCCCTTTCCCCTTTTGGGAAACCATGTGCCCCACTTTCTTGGGGTTTTAAATGGTTGTTACCCCCGTGGCCGTTTGGCTCCCCACCTCCACTGCGCCCCTCTGCTGGCTTACGGCCACACTACACTTGCTGGCTACGGGGGCTGCCCCCCCGACGATGTTTATGAAGCCCTTACTTACCCGCCCCAATTGCGATCCTAACGTCATCGATTGTTTATCCCATCACTGCGCCTCCCCCGGGCCATATGAGAACCTGACTGCCGCAAATAACCCCTCATACCACTCCCCAAAATACTTGAACTCCTCTAAAGAAAGTGGTGTCTTACCCACCTTTCGTACCAATACTGCTGACTGTCCCCAAATAGTTCATTTTCCCCTGTATAGTGCGCAGACCCCGACCACTTAGTGTTTTCTGGGAGGGAACCGAACGGGGAAAAGGCCCGGGGTTTAGGACAGGTGAGGGCCCCCACCGCTCCCCGGGGCCCTGTACAAGGGCCCTTTCCCACGGCAAGGGTTTCGGGCCTTTTTCAGCCGGTTTGGGTTTTTAAACCGCCTAAAAACGGCCAAAATTAGCACAAATTTTGCTTAAAGAAAACCCGTTTCAGCGTCCCACTGCACGGGTTTTCCGTCGGGGTTTTGCCGCCCGCGGGTCCGCTCAAAAGAACATTTAGCATGTTCAATTTTTCGGAGGAATATGAACACCTCAATGGGAAGTGGGAGGGCTTTTCTTGGCTCATCGTGGAGAAAAGCCACCCCCCCCCCCCCACGCGGCCGTGGGGACGGCTGCAAAACAGGACAAATACCGGCTGGTTTGATTTGTCCCCGGGGCCTGTGAACCAGCCTAAGGGGTTTTGTTGGCGAAAACCCCCTGACTTTGATGGTTCTCGATGTCATCTGGGGGTAAGTGGGTGACCTACAAATAGGTTAACTTCCCTTCATTTCCAGAATAACTTTTTACCTCTTTTTGAATATTGGTTTTCCCCACTTGCTAGCGCAATCCCTTTTGACATACTCCCTTTTGTGTAAGTCCATAAATAAAAAACCCAAATTTAAAATGTTGGTTGGTGGTCAACACAGTCGCAGATGAAACGGTTGCCTGGACCCCCGAGCACCCCCGCTCCAAACCCCCTTTTCTTTGCGTGACCTTCCATCCAAGAATATTTGTGCCACTGCCACTCCATGTGATTGCCCCGCCACCTCTCTGTCTGACTAGTTTGACAAAAATTTACAATAAACAGACTTGTTTAATGAAGATGTCTGTATATGATAAAACACACCCCGTATTTGACCAAATTCCCCAAAAGGAGGAAAAATTGACCCTTTAAAATACCCTTTCAGAATGAACCCGTGGAACTCAGGCATGTAGGGGCGAAATAAAAACTTTTGTATTTGACGCAAATTCCCCCCCAAACAAGAGGAGAAACTGACCCTTGGTATAAAATAAAATAGCCTACAGAATAAACCAGATGGAATTCAGGGGTGTATGGGGCAGAAATACACACCCTGTATTTGACTCAAATTCCCCCACAAACAAGAAGAAAAATTATCCCTTGGTATAAAATCAAATAGCCTACAGAATGAATGGGATGGAATTCAGGCGTGTATGGGGCAGAAATATACACTCTGCATTTGACTCAAATTACCCCACAAACAAAAGGATAAATTGACCCTTGCTATAAAATATCCTACAGAATGAACCAGATGGAATTCAGGCGTGTATGGGGTAGAAATACACAAACTGTATTTTACTCAAATTCCCTGACAAACAAGAGGAGAAATTGACCCTTGGTATAAAATAGCCTACAGAATGAATGGGATGGAATTCAGGCGTGTATGGGGCAGAAATACATACCCTGTGTTTGACTCACATTCCCCCATAAACAAGTGGAGAAATTGACCCTTGGTATAAAATCAAATACCCTACAGAATGAATCAGATGGAATTCAGGAGTGTATTGGGCAGAAATACACACCCTGTATTTGACTCAAATTCACCCACAAACAAGAGGAAAATTTTAAACCCTTTTGGTATAAAAAAGCCTACAGAGGGAAACTAGAGGGAATTCAGGCGTGTATGGGGAAAGAAACATGTCACAAATCCCCCAAAAAATTGGGAATCCTCGCAAGAGAACAAAGGGGTGATTTTGATCCTATTTTTAACTTTTTTGGGCCATGGGCAAATTTAAAACCCCTTCATTTCTCTTCATTGAAACAAAAACTTAACTTTTATTATATCAAAAACTCTTAACCCCCTATCCCACCCTTTTTAAAAAACCTGATCTTTTAACCTCATCTTTAACCCTTTTTGCTTCGAAAGGGGGAATAACTCCCTTTCTATCTTTCAATTCTGGGGGAAAACCCACCTATTAACAGGAGAGCCTTATATCAATAGCAAATACAAGCTTAAATAAGGATCCCAAGGGGCCAACTACTTGGGCAGTCGTCCCAAAAACCATAGACACAAAACCCAAAAAAAGGGCCCCCTTTTGTGCACCGTTTTGCAGCAGGTGACATTTTAAAACAGAGGGAGAGATCACAATTTTAAAAATTAAACCTTTACCTCCCCACAGGGGTTTTCGCCGCTAAACGGCTTTAACCCTTTGCAAAAGGGCCGATCACATGGGGTTTTGAGTTTCACTTCCTTTTTATAATATTTTTTTTAAGGTAAAACAACCCCCCCATTCGGGTTGTTTAAACCAAATTTAAAGCCTCAGAGAATCCACAAAAAGGCCCCCACCCCCCCCCTTCCCGCGCGCACCAATCTTAACATGCCCTTCAAAGCGCCACCAGGGCCCTCATGAAAAACAACCTTAATCAAATTTGCCCCCTCCATAAGGGGCTTGCGCCCCAACTTCCCGTACTGCCCTTTGGCCAAATTTCACTGAAACCAACAAAACCCCCCAGCCCTGACGGGAAGGGGCTTCCCTCTCTTTCTCATTTTAATTCAACTCCCGTCCCTCACCTAAATAAAAAAAAGGGCAGACTAGGTATCACATTACAAAGCACACTGCATTTTTGGCCCAATTCCCAAAGCCCCTTCCTTCAATATCTAATTTTAAAAATTCATTGGGAATAAAAAAAAAACTCCCACTGTAAATAGCCCCACTGTCATTTTATTTTCCCATAAAGCTCTTCCCTATGTATTTTAAAATTGCATATTCATCTTAAAGTTTCAGCCCCATTAAAACATTTTTCCACTGCATTGAAATTTCTAAAGTTTTTTCAAAACTACTTCTCTTTCCCCCAAATGTAAAAACCCATACTCTTTTTAAATAAAACGTAGGCCTTGCCTACCCTTTCCCCCTCCCCCCCACAGCCTGCCCCTCAAAAGGGTTCCCCATTGAAGATTCCTCCCCCTACGGCTCACAGCTAGCCATTCAATCCCCCATACACAATGGGGCATTTTAAAGGGAATTTTTCCAGTATCCTAAAAATTCCACCCCACCCCAGCGCATCCCTTCCTCGCATTTAACCGGGCCCGCAAGCAAAACAAAAATCCCCAACATACATGAATGTCCCTTGCAAAAGAAATAAAAATTTTGGCACCCCCAAATTTTTTTAAAATAAAAACCGTGGCCTCCCCCCGGGGGATGAATTCGTCTTCATTACAGGCCCCAAGGGCCCAATGGGAAAAACGTAGGGGAAAAAGGGGGGGAGAGGAGGTGGGGGGGGGGAAGGGGCGCGGGGGAAAAGGAAGGGGGGGGAAAAAAAAAACACATTTTATGAACTCTGATGTTTCCCCTAGTCAATATTAAAACTGTGCTATACCCAAACTTGCCCGTATTTAAACACATATACCCTTGTTTCAAAAAAATTTATTATATGGGGAACAGAAAGATAAAATAAAGCCGAAAATGAAAAGCCTTCTTTTGGGGCCTTTTAATTTTTAAAAGGTTTGAGTCGTGAAATCCCACCCTTGCCTCTTCCGGCAAACAAAACTACATCCAAATCGCCCTTTTTTTCCCCCCTAGTTTTTTCACACATATTCCCCCAAAATTTTAGCACCCCCATTTCGCCTTTAAATTCTTCCAAAATGTGTTTTGCTAGGGGAGGGGTCCCCTAATTTTAAATAGATTGCCCCCAATAGTTTCGAGATCCAAACAAAAACTCCTGTTTTTTTTTTTTCCCACGGCCCGGGGCAGGTACACATAGCCCCAGGTTAAATAAATTGGGGAAAGGATCATTTTTTTAAAAATTTTAAAGGGAGTTAAGTTTGGATATAAATAAAAGTTTACTTTTAGTGTTTAATAGGATAGAAAACCCTGATAGATTTTAAGTTTGCCTATGGAAAAATTAAAAATTATAGTAAATCAAAAGTCATTTTTTTTGTTTTTTGCGAGATTCCCAATTTTTTGGGGAAAATTATTGCCCAATTTGGTAAACCCGGAAAATGTTAAAATTTGGGAATCTGGGGAAGGGCGGGTTTTTTGAGCCCAAAAAAATTTAAATTTGGGGATATTTTTTTCACGGGAAGCTAATGTAGTTTTTTTCTAATCCCCCCAAATTTCCTTTAAAATGAAACTAAAAAATCCAAAATACCCTTTTTCAAAAAATTAAATAAAATTAAATAAACAAAAAATTTTCGGGAAAGCGGGGAAGTACCAGTCTAGAGACAAAAACCCCAACAACAAATTTGAATAAAAAGGAAAAAGGGGATTAGCCTGAGACCAAAAAAAAACAATTTAAGATCCCTTTTTTATCAAGGGGGGGGAAAAAATTTCTAACTGAATGCTCTCTAAAATTTGAGAAATATCTGCAGAATATGGGGGAAAATTTTCCCATTCAATAAATTAAGTGAAAAAACTAAATCGGGAGATAGTGGAATTAAAAACCCTTTTCGGCCCCAAACCCAGATTTCCCTAATTTAAGAAAAAAATTTTTAACAAGGAAAAAACATAGAATCTCTGAGAGAAAAATTAAAGGGAAAGGGAAACAAAACAAATATCTGGGGGATCAAAAAAAAACTTTAAAAAACAATCAGGTTTATTTTTGGGAAAAATAAAAAGATTTACCTACAAACCTAATCGTATTCAGATCTTCAAAATTCCAAGCCCTTCTGCTGTGGAAGAATCCTCCACAGGTTTCTTTTAATAGTTTAAACGCAGGGGAAGAAAATGGCGGGAAGGAAGGGTCAGAGAAAAAAACAGGGGTTTGGAAAAATTTAAAAAAACCCGAAAAAAAAAATCTTCTACCCCCAAGGCAGTGCAAAAATCAAATCCCTCAGAGATGTCAAGGGGGAAAGGGGGAATCAGGGGGTTCCAAATACTTTGTCCTCTTCTCCCTTTCCTTTGGGTGTGGTGGCCCATGGTGGGGGAGCACACCAATGATTTTAAAAAAAATTTAAAAATTTACGCCACCAGTGGGGAAAGGGACAGGTTAGAACAAAAAGCCCCAAACTCAATCTCAGACCCAAAAAACATCCATTTTTTTTTGGGAACCCCCAAAGGATTCTCTTGGGGGATCAGAGAAGGGGAATCATCAAAATAAAAAAAGGAGGGAAAGCACTACAAGTGATTAACTTATCCCCCTCATAATTTAAACGGAAAAAAAAAACAGGTTTTTCTTTACGGTTTTTACGTTCACATCCCCAACCCCCAAATTTTAATAAATTTTTGAAATTGTAAAAGATTTTAAATTTCTTTTTGCTAGAAAGTTGGCTTTGCAAAATATCAAAAAAAAAAAGAAATTTATGAACAAACCCCAATTTAGGAAACAAGAGGAAAAAACATTGGGTGACTTGAAAAATTGCGGGTTTGAAGGTGAAGAGACCCCATAATTCTAGTTTATACCTTTGACAAATTTGAAGCCAAAATCTAGGAATAAAACCTCCGAAATCACAATTAATTTTTTGGAATTTTTGTGGAATTTAGAACGCAAGCATAAAAACTAGCCCCCAAACCAGACAACCATCTTCAAAAAATTTAAAAATTGGGGGGAAAAGAATTACTATTGAAAGAACTAAATCTAACAGGGAGATAGTAACCCCAAAACCCAGTGAAAAGGGGGGTTAATATTGCCCACCCTTAATAAAAGGGGACAATAGGGCAAAAGGGTTGAGACATATTTGGGTTTATTAAAAGAAAAATTTAGGGGCTTCCAAAAGCCCCCAACCAATGATTTAATCTAAAAGGGAATTAAAAAAGGATTTTGGTTTTGGGAATTGGAAAAAAATTAATTACTGAGGGGGGAAAAAATTTTTTATGCTAAATGTGAATCCTACAAATTGCAAACCCTTTTATGCTTTAAACCAAAAATGCATAAAAGGTTGTGCCAATACCAGGAAGACCGATAGTCTCAGGTAGAAACAATTTTTAAAACAAGGACCCACACTATGTTGATCGTATACTGAGCCCCCTTTGGTCCCCTGGGCCCTTCCCCTTTAAACCCTTTTAAAAAATACGAAAGGACACGTGAAGAGAAATTTAAAGAACTAGTGGTGAGTGAAGTACAAATTCTTTTTTAAATTTAGAAAATAGAAGGCCCCAATACAATAACAACAGACATGACCTGGGCCTGAAAGCAATCAAGTAATTTTTTTTAAAACAAGATGGGAAACAAATTTTCGGGGAAAACAAAGATTTTTTTTTTTACAGCTATTGGATTTTTTTTTGAAAACATAACTTAAATTTTTTTTTTAAAAGGGGACCTTTTAAACACCAGATAAAAGGCGCCAAACCATGGGGAACCTGTCTGTGCCCCCAAGTTTTGCAAAATCTATTTTTAGGTTGGTGGGGGGATGCTATTTTTTTTTTTCTGACACCTTTAAATATTCCCCAAAAATCGGATTTTATTTTTGGGGGGACTTTAAATTTATGAAAAATTCTATTTTTTGGGATGGGGAAGAAAAAAAATTTTTCAATGGATTTTGTATCTAGACTTAATGATAATGAAAAATTTGGGAATTTAAATTAAATTTTAAATTCATCGGGAGAAAAATTTTAATTTTTTTGGGTTTGAAAATTTTGGTTTGGAAAAAAAAAAAAAAGCAAAATTCAGACAAAATATTTCGGGAAAAAAACGGCTACCAATCGTTTGTTACTTTCTCAAATTGGCATCCCCTTCACAAAAAAAGGGGAAACCCCCCTAGGCCAATTTCTTAGGGGTCTTTGAAATTGTTCTACATTTGAAAGGGTTTTTCCCAAAGAAGAATGTAAAAGTTAAAAAGCAAAGTTTTTTTAGGCAAAGGGGT
The DNA here is from genome assembly GCA_025379985.1 of Phyllomedusa bahiana. Lineage (NCBI taxonomy): Eukaryota > Metazoa > Chordata > Amphibia > Anura > Hylidae > Phyllomedusa > Phyllomedusa bahiana. The sequence continues at coordinate 104,502 of JAODAL010006870.1, read as the reverse complement.
TACCCCAAAAAATTTTTGAGGAAGCTTTAAATAGGGCTTTTACCCAAAGACAGAACCAAATTTTTTAATCAGTTTAAAAAAAAAGAAAAAAACATTTAAAAATTGTTGTAAAGGGGCCTTTGATTAAGAGCTAAAAGAAATGAACTATACTTAGAAGACATTGGCACATTCTGAAAGGGAGATCCATAATTTTCCCGAGGTGAAATTTCCCCAAATACCCTAAATGTCACTTATAAAAGAGGAAAGAAATCTTAGGGAAAATTTGTACATGTCATTTTGAGGGGGATGACAAAAAAACATGGGTTTTCAGGGCTCCTGGGTTTGCCATAATTCCCTGGGGGCAACTGTTCCTTCCTTTCCCTTAAAAAGGGAAAAATAAAGATTTTTTAATCCCATTGATAAGGGGAAGATTTTAGATAAGAAAAATTTCATCAATTGTAAAACCAGAGGGGGGGTTTAAAGGGGGGTAGGGGTTTTCCTGCTCCAAAATCTATGTGGGAAAAAACCCTACAGGGTTTTTGCGTTTGGAAACTCGAAACAAACTGATAAAAAATTTAAAAATAGAGGGGGACAAATCCCCTACAAACACATTTTGGGAAATACATAATGGCGAAATAGAGGTTCTAAAATTTTTTGGGGGAAAAAGGTTTTGAAAAAGCTAGTGGGGAAAAAAAGGGCAAAATTTTGGGTGTAGTTTTTTTTGCAGAAGGGCAAGATGGATACAAAAGACTCAATACATTGAAAACCCAAAGGCCCCCAAATGAAGGCTTTTTTTTCCTTTTCGGCATTTTTTTGACCTTGCTGATTCCCTATAAAAAATTTTTTTAAGAAAAATGATATAAGTGATTAAGTACGGTCAAGTGGGTAAGCACAGTTTTAATAATGACTAAGGGGAAACATCAAGTTCAAATTTTGTGTTTTTTTTTTTTTTCCGACTCCCTTCCATCTCCCTTCCCCCCCTTCGCCCCCTCCCCCCCTCCTCTCCCCCTTTTTTCCTCTACGATTTTTTCCCCATTGTCCCTGGGTTTCCCGTAAAAATGACAATATTCATCACGTGAGGCCCCGGTTTTTTATTTAACAAAATTTGGGATGCATGTATAATTTTCTTTTTCCCAAAGGGGCTTTTTTCAAGTATGTACTCATGTATGGTTTGAGATTTATTGTTCCTGCTTGGGGGCGCTGGGCTAAATTTCAGGCGGATCCGCTGGATGTGGTGGCCCTTTTAGGGTAAAGGAGTTTCTTCCCTGCTCCCAATTTTGATATGGGGGGGATTGAATGGGCTGCTGTGAGCCGTAAGAGAATCTTCAATGGGGGGCTTGTGAGGGCAACGTAGAGGGAAAGGGGGGGCTAGACCCTAGAGCCAAAATATTATTAAAAAAAGATTTTGAATATTAAAATGGGAAAAAGGGGAAAATAAATCCCTTTAACAATACTATACAATGCAGTGGAACCCTGTTTTTAATGGGGCCTTGCAGCTCTATTGGAATTTAATATTTTCATATTACATACATTTGGGGAAGAGCCTTTTTTGGGAAGATAAAATGAAGTGGTCTATTGTACAGTGGAGTTTTTTATTCCCAATGAATATGCATATTTAGATATTGAAGAGAAGGGGGTTATGGGAAAATTTACAAAAATGTCCCGTGTGCCGTGTAATGTGATTACCTAGTCTCTTAGTTCATTCTAGGGGGAGGCACGCAGTTTCAATAATATGAAAAGAAGTGAGATGGAAGCCCCCCCCCCAGTCAAGGCTGAGGTTTTTTGTTGGTGGGAGTGCATTGGCACGGCAGGGAAAGGTAAGAGGGGGGCCCAAACCCCTTAGGGGGATGGCGAAATTTTAAATGAAGGTTTTTTGGGTCCTGAGAAGGGAAAAATGGGGAAACTTTAGCAGGACAGTTATGAGTGTGGGCCCGCGGGGGAAGGGGAGTGGGTTTATGTGGATTCTCTGATGGGTAATTGGGAGCACCTGAATGGGGTTTTTACCTAACATTTTTTAAAAAAAGGAAGTGACCAGACCACATGTGATCGGACCTTAAACCGTGATAAAGCCAGGTTAGCTGGCGAAACATGTCGGCGAGGTCAGGCATGACGTTTTAAATTGTAATCTCTTAACCTCTGTCTACAAGTGTCACCTGCTGCAGACGGTGTCACAAGGGGGCCTTATTTGTTCTGTGTCTATGAGATTAGGGACGACTGCCCAAGTAGTTGGCTTGGGATCCCTTACTGAAGCTAGTACTTTGCTATAGATATAAGGCTCTCCTGTTAATAGGTGGGGTTCCACCAGACTTGATGATGGAAAGGGTTATTCCCTCTTTCAGAAGCAAAAAGGGTTAAATGTTTGAGGATAGAGATCAGGTTTTTTAAATAGTGTGTATAGAGGTTAAGAGTTAGATATAATAAAAGTTACGTTTTAGTGTTTGATAGATAGAGAACTGATAGAGTTTAAGTTTGCCTATGGCAAAATAGTAAATATAGTGGGGCAGAAACACACACACCTTGGATTTTAGGGAGAATACTCCACAAACTAAAACAAACAAAATAAAAAACGATAGTTCAGGAAATTGTATGTATATGAAACACACTTGTGAAAGTCTTTCACCCTAGTAGCTTGATAAACGGATTTTTTTTGCACAGAGTGCAATACAGTGTTGCAGCAGCCAGATGCTTGTGGACAAGAGACACACTGACAAGTGTCAGAATTTAAGATAGCGTCCGTATTTATAGGGCTGTGATGTCACAGAAGCCCGCTGGCTGTCCATTGGCTTCAAGTCTGCACATGACATTGAGAATGTTCCTTTCCTCCTCCCATGGTTCTCTGCCCCATGTCACGTCATGTGCTCATGGCCATTTTAGAGAAAAGACGATTAGTTCCCGCAAATCACAATGAACTTCGCCTTCTTGCAGAATCAAATTTTCCCTGAAATTCTAAACGAATTCCACTTCGTTAGAATCGATTCGCCCATCTCTAATCACCACCCTTTGTTTTCTATCATTGAGCCTGTTACTTACCCACTTGCAAACATTTTCTCCCCGTCCAAGTATTCTCATTTTACTTATCAACCTTTTTATGTGGCATGGTATCAAATGCTTTAGAAAAATACAGATAAATGACATTAAAAGTCTCACCTCGATTCAGTCTAGAGCTAACTTCCTCATAGAAGCTGAGGAGATTAGTTTGACAGGACTGATCCTTCATAAATCCATGCTGGAACAGAGTTATACATTTATTTTCAGTGAGATACTCCAGTATAGCATTTCTTAGAAAACCTCTAAACAATTTACCTACAACAGAGGTTAAACTTACCAGCCTTAAGTTTCCAGGATAACTTTTTGACTTCTTTTTGAATATTGGCACCACATTTGCTATGCTGCAATCCTTTGTGACATACTCCTTTAGTGTACAGTCCATAAATATTAAAAACAATTTTAATTTAATTTTAATTCTAGAATGTCAAACTGGGGATGTTTTGAACTTTAATATTTTTTTTATATGCTTTTGTATCTTGCATTTTTAGTCCTGATACATTTCTTAACCCCCCCAATGGGTGTACACTGTTCTGTAATGTGAGGGGAACACCCTTACAACATGTCTGTTTTAATTAATATTAAAGAAAGGTTTTACCGTTTAAAGTTGGAGGACGGGTTTGAAGGGGTGTTTTACCCCCCCCCAAAAGGCAGTAGAGGACCCATGCGAAGAAAGTGTGTTAGCCCCTTGTTTCATATTTTTGAATTTTCCCCCCTTTTTGTTACTTAATAACCCTCTGGTTTTTACCCATGAAATTATTGTTAAGATTTTTACATGTAATTTAATATACAGTAGGAAGTGCTTTTAAAGTGATAGACCCCCTTACCTACTGGGCCCTTTGATCGGTTTTACACCAAGGTTTTTAAAATGGTTTTTTTTGGGTTTGGGGTTTGTTGGGTGGTGTGACTTTGAGGTTTGCCAATATTCCTATTTAAAAAATTTTTGGGGTTGAAATTGTTGGATCACTGAAAGAAAAAAAATATAAAATGGGTTCGCAGTGTTGACCTATTTTTAAGTTGGTATCTGTTAATGCTTGGGGAACCTCGTTAACAATGTGTGAAGGGAACCCTGGGATTCCAAGCAGTGTTTTTTTTAAAATTATCTGAATTTTTTCTCCTAAAAAATTGTGTTCAGAAAAAATAAATCTTAAGTAAGTACCTTAGAAAATCCTTCCCTAAATAAAGAAAATTGTCAAAAATCTCACTTATACTATAACATTTTTTCTGTTACATTGTAAACTTTTGCTATTATTGTAACATAAAATTTTAAATGGGTTTTCAAAACAAGCATAATTCTTTTGAGAATTTTTATGAATGATGCTTGCTGGAGCCCTTTCCTCCACAGAGATTAAATTGAAGTCAAAGCTCCACTGGAAGGTAAGGTGACCTTTGAAGCATGACAACAGGTGGACATTCTGGTAGACTTTACAAAGAATAAAAATATGCCAGGATTTCTAACTTTATTTTCCCATCCATTCAGTACAGCAACTAATTATAATTAGAACCTTGTAACTGTGAGAGAATCAATAAGCAGGAAAAATGGAGCCTATGAACGATGATTAATTGCTCCTGAAGATTTTTTTTGAAACCCCCCCAGTGCGCCTTCCTGCTTTTTGCTGTTATTAGTTAGGACACTGCGCTCATATCCATTATTTAGTAAATTGAAATTTTCGTGAGGGGAGATGAAGGGTTTCCCATTTTATTCATTAAGTATGGCTGAATTTTACCCCTTGTTTAAGGTTTTTGTGATTTTTAAATGAGAGAGATGAGAACATTGATGCATAAGTGACATTAAACAGTTCAAGTAAAGTTACCGGAATAAAGAAAGGAAAGTTCACCATTCTACATTAACCTGTAATGCTAAAAATGAGAGACGTTTTTAATAGATGAAATATTAGGACATGTTATAAATATCAATTTTTGTTGTATGTTATTACTGGAATAAGAAAGATGGTAATTTGCGGGGCTTTTAAAAATGACATGAGCTTTGTGCTGAAGTCCTTTACGGTTAAAGTCCCCTTAATTTGTTTGCTTTTTTGCAAATGTTTTTGACTTTTTAAAGTTTTATGTGTCTTTTTGACTTTTTGCAAAGCAAAGTACATGCCCCCTCAATTTTACAAGGGCCTCAGGATACTTTTTTCAAGACAATGATTTTTTTTTTGGCACTAAATCCGGGAACCTTTTCCCCATCAGTGTTACGACCTGCTGATCTGTGGTCATGTGATTGGGGAAGATTAAACCCCAAATTATCTGAACATTTTTTTGTTTTTTGCATGCAGGATTTGGGGTTAGTAGCGCTTAAAAGTACGCCCTGTAGTGTCTTTCATTACCGGATAAAACAGTTCTTTGGGCCCGGTTAGTTTGATTTAATTTTGATTTAATGTATAAAGTACTTTTTTCAAAGAAACCTATCTTCAACATAAAAAGTAATTTTCCAAGGGCTTTTTAAATGTTAATGAATGGCTTACTTTATCTGATTTTTTTTTGGTTCATTTTATTTAATCTTCATTTTTAATTATGCTGAGTACAATTTTGGGGCTTGAGATCCAATTAACAGTTTTGCATGGTTGTGGTTTACCTAAAATGGCTATGAAACCAATTAAATTGTAGTTGGGGGGAGCGTAGTACTTATGATAATTTTTTCCCTTGGGTTAAAATGTTTGTACAGCAAAATGAAAATCCTAGGGTTTTGCCGAAGTAGTGCCATTGAAAGTGTATGGGCTTTGGTGAAAAATATAGTTGTTTAATATAGAGTTCTGTTGGGCCAAGGTTTAGGGGGGAACTCGGGTGAAAGAACATTATATTTTTGGGTTTGGGAAGGTAATAATTCGGTGGCTTTCTGCTATCTAGCACTTATATGTGGATTTTATTATACACGTTGGCCCAAATTATTTTGGCCCAGTTTTTATGTAAAGTTGTTGTGCAGAAACAGCAGCAGCTAGCTTTTTAGGAGTGACTCTGCGGGTTCCTTTTATGTTGTCACAGGTATCTGGTGCCAGGTTGACTGAATCCCACAGCTGCTAGAGGGTTCATGGGAGAAAAATCATAGAGTGAACACAAACTTCAGCCGGTCCCACAGATGCCCCCAATGGTTTTTCTTTTTTTGGGGGGATTAGGAGGAAAGGGGAGTATTTGGGGAAGTCTTGGTCATGATTTTCCAACCAATTCATATATTTTTTGCGTGTGATTGTTTCTTTGTCTGTGGTGATCTATCCCCCTGTAAAAACAATCAGCATGATGGTGTACCGTGTTTGCAAGGTTTGGGTTCATTTCCCAAGCGTAAAAATTTTTTTCCCCCATGGACGAGTGAGCCCCAAAGGTGCCCAAGGTTATTTTTCACAAAAACCAGAAAATCAGGAAGAGAACAGATTTTTTTAGGGGTCTTTTTCAGGGTAAAAAAAAAGTGCTTTTTTTGCTTGTTTCCAAAATTTTTAATTTTCCTTTAATTATGTGAAAATTTTACGTTTTTTAAACCTATAAAAAAAATTTTAGCTAGCACAAGCCCCTGTTGAGTACTAACCCAGTATCAGCCCCAAGGCCTAATGACCTTATAATCTGTGCCCTCATCGTGCTCTTTTCAACATTCTAGGCACAGTACCCCTTTTCTGGTAAAATGTAAAAAAATGTCTTGTTAAATCAAAAAAGCACCATCTTTAAAGAAAAGTGTTTTGGCAGATTTTTTAATGGGTTTGTGTGATATCTTTTTAGCAACCCCCTCTGTGTCTCCCACGGACCTTCAAAAATAACAAGCATGTGATTCTACAAAAAAATTGAATGCTTTATTATGGACTGCATGATTTTTTAAAGGGTATGGAGTGATATACAGGAAGGTAGGCTATTACAATCCAATCAAAAATTAAATATATGCTGATTGGTTCAATCCAATCAGTGTCTTAAGTAAAGATATAATTTAATTATTAAAAACATGAAAACCTCCATTACCAAAAATTAAAAAATTAATACTTGACTCTGCCTTAGTTACCTTTTTTTTAATAACCTTAAATAAGCGCGCTAGAATGTTATTTTAAAAGCCACGGCCTTTAGCGTATCTCTAGAGCAAAAATTTTGATGTGAGGCGGAAAAGAAAAGTCCTTGTATCCCAGTCGAAATTCATAGTAGAACAAAGATTTAAGTTTTGAAAAAAGACAGATGGTTTCCATTAAATGCAAATTATAAAATTATTTTTAATTTTTGTTTCAGGGTTGCTCCTACATGATTCTTTCCTCAGTCGTTTTCTCGTTTTTATTTTTGAATTTTAGTGTTTACCGGGTTGTTTTGGTCTGCCGGTGATGAGTGTGAGGACACCGGTTGTAGTATGGTCAGCGCTGGAAGCCTATTAGGAGGATCAACGGTCTGTAGCTATGTGACCTGAGGAGTGATGCAGCCCTTATAAGAGGGATTTTTTAGGAATTTGGTAGGGCACGCTAAAGGGGCAATATTGCCCAAAGTGACTTGTTTTTGCAAGATCTTTAACATAAAAAGCAATCCTTGTAGTGAGACAACCCCTTTAACCTCTTAACGACCACCCACCGACTTTTGACGTCGGCTGGTGCAGGTAGTTTGCCTGCAGCGACGTCTTTTGGCGTCGCTGTAAACATCGGGGTTTGTGGCGCCCGGGTGCCGCAGCAGCATTGGGAACGGGGCTGTACTACACAGACCTGATCCCAGAGCATCATCTGCTAGTACCGGGAACCCCCGCACCCCGGTGCTTTAACCCTTTGATTGCAGCGGATCGTCACCGCAGTGCAATCAAAGGGTTTCCCTGCTCTGTCGGGTGATCGGAACACCCGGTGACCCGACAGAGCCCGGGGAATGGCTGCACAGTCAGCCCCGGGGACCTAGAGTGGCCCCAGGGCTGTCTGTGTATCAAGCTAGTGACCAGGATAGACTGTGCTGTCCTGATCACTGCCAGACACGGATTATAATGTAAGCATATATGAAAATGCTAAAACATTACAAAGTGTAAAAAAAAAAAAAAAAAAAAGTGACACAGTACTCACTTCATGGAATTTAAAAAAAAAAAGTAAAAAACATAAAGTGTAAAAAAATGCAATAAAAAATAATTGTGCATATATTACACACAGAAAAAATCCCAACACATTAGGTGTCCACACGACCGTCATAACCTGTAGAATTAATCTAACAAAGTATTAAGTGTGAAATGTGAATGGTGTAAAAAAAAAAAATATATACACTCACCCCCAATTTATTAGGTACACCTGTCCAACTGCTCCTTAACACTTAATTTCTAATCAGCCAATCACATGGCGGCAACTCAGCATTTAGCATGTAGACATGGTCAAGAAAATCCCTGAAGTTAAAACCGACTCATATGGGAAAAAGGTGATTTAGTGCCTTGAACGTGCAGGGTTGTTGGTCCAAAAAGGGCTGGTCTGAATTTCAGAAACGCTGATCTCCCTGGTTTTCCCCACGCACAAATCCTGGGGTTTACAGAGAAGGGTCCGAAAAAAAAAAAAACATCCAGTGAGGGCAGTCCTGTGGCGGAAATGCCTTTTTTGATGCAAGGGGTTCAATGGAGAAGGGGGCAGATGGTTCGAGCTGAAGAAAGGCAACAGTGCCAAATAGCCCCCCTTAAAAACCCAAGGTGGGCGAAGAGCTCTTGACGCACGTGGGCCCAACTTTTGGGGCAGAGGGGCTACAGCCAGAAGACCACACCGGGGTGCCATTTTTCAGCAAAGAACGGGAAACGAGCTCCAATTTGCCCAAGCTATCGAAATTGGACTAGATTGGAAAAACTTCCCCTGGCGATGGTTCGTTTCTGCTGCGACATTTGGGAGGGTGGGGTCAATTTTGGGCGTCAACAACATAAAGCATGGATCCACCCTCCCTTTTGTATCAACGTTCGGGGCTGGTGGTGGGGTGTCATGGGTGGGGAAATGTTTTCTTGGCACTTTTTGGGGCCCTTGGTCCCAATTGAGCATCGTTGCAACACCTTGTGAATCATCCCCACGAAAATTGAGGTAGTTCTGAGGAAAAAGGGGGGCCAACCCTTACTACATGGTGTCCCTAAAAGTGGCGGTGAGTGTATTAAAAAAAAAATTAACAAAAATTCTGCAATTTTTATAGATAACTTAAACTATTCCCCCCATAAAGTACAACTTGTCTTGAAAAAAACGAGGCCTCATACAACTGCTCATTGATAAAATAAAATAGGTACTGTTGAAACACAAGGAGGCAAAAACTAAAAAAAGTTCTGGTCATTAACTATTTTTCAGGCCTGAGGCTTGAGGGGTTAAGCGGTGGGTTTGGGAATGAATAAAACTGGTAAAATCTTTAGTTCTAAAAGAAGTCCTATAAAATTTCTCAAATCAGATATTCAGAACTGCATAAAAGAGTCTAGTAGGTAAGTACACATAGGACACTACCATGCAAGAACAGTTTTTTTTTTTTGTTTTATATGGCTGTCAAACAATCTACAAGAGTAACTCTGGCCTCTGACTGTAATAGTACATTTGTAGATTTTTTTTTTTTTTTTAAAGCGATGGCCACCGGAGGTTATAGTTATGTTCAACCTTTAGGCCTAACAAAGCTGTATGGAACTAGAAATGGATAGTTGTTGTCTTCCCAAAACAGCTGCATGAGTTTTTTTTTTATGATATGCAATAGCAAAGGGATGAGTTGCAATACCAACCACAGCCCATAAGCAATAGTGGTGCTTTTTGACCACTTTTTTTCATGGTGGGCCTGAACCCCCCCCCCCGGGTGCAGGGAACCCGTGGTCCCGCCCAACGAGCCGCCCGCCGCCCACTGTCGGGGGTGTGGGGCCGCTCACCCTGCCGGGCCGGGTCCCCGCCCACTTACCCAGCCGCCCCTTTTTTAGCCCATCTCCCCCGGCGCGCGGCCCCCCCTCCCAGGGGTGTGCGCGCCGGCCTGAAATTTAAAGGGCCGGGACCGTAATTGGGTATTGCCGGTCAATGCTCTTAAATTTTTGCCTGACCTTTTTTTGACTTTGTGCCCAATTTAGTGCCCTTTAACCCATAGAAAAGCGTTCCTGCCTTGTTTGATTTACCCTGTTTCCATACCCTTGCTTCCGTTCCCGACCACGAATCTTGCTGCCCGCCCGACCTCCTGCCTGTCCCCGACTACAGCCTGCCTGACGTTTTGTACCCCCACGCTACACCCCCGGCTGCCTCCGCAAGCAAGTCACGTCAGGGGGAGCGACCTGTGATCCCCCCCCAGCAAGTCCATCCCCCTTTGCGGGGGCTTGGTGAAAAGGGACCCACTTAGATTCCCCTCCCCCGGCGGGCTTATCCATCGCTTTCGGTGGTCCAGAGGGGCCCCTATCCAACCGTGAAGTAAGATTGGCCAGGTCCCGCAAGGTGCCTCTGCCACCCGACCTGACCCCACCACCTTGTGGTCACATCGCAAAGATCGTCACAAGCCCAAAACCAGCCATCTCCTGCCAAGATGCAACAGTTTTTCCCGGCCACTCAGCGCCAAACCGCCCCCCGATTCCCCGGCTCCACCCCTGGTCCACGTCTGTCTATGCCCTCCAATTCGATGGGGACTCCAAGGCCACAGGGTTTTCACCCCAAGCTCCCTGCATATCGAATTAAAGGGCAACCAAAATTTCCCTTCCAATGGTCAAAGGTGGGGTTCGTGCTCAAAACCTTCTCTCCCCGGAAAGCCTGGCCCGGCTACCCCCCCTTGGGGCAGGGAGCCCCATCCGGGCCCAAACCCTTCTACATTCCTAGATTCAGGAGTTTTTCGAGAAACCTGCCAGGCTTCTTCTGGAGAAGCTTGCTAACCCTGCCCAAGGGGACTCACTGTAGGGGATTTTTGCCTAGTTTTCCCACTTGGCTTCCGAGTTAGGGAATGAAGCGGGGGGTTTACGCCACCTTCAAAATGGCTCTCTACCCATCAAGGAGCCTTCTGCCGAGACCCCCGTCTTTTTGAGTGACCTTATGTCCCTGGCCACTCGGATTGACATCCGTTTCTCGGAACGCTAGGAGGAACTCTGGCAAGAACAAGAACAGGCTAGACCCCGCTGTCTCCCTCGTCTGGCTCCAGTATTCCAAAGGCCGCCACAGTTGCCCTCTCCGCCTGCTGCCGAGGAGGCCATGGAAGTGGATAGAGCCCACCTGTCTGCGCCGGAGCTAACCAGAAGACGTGAGGAGAATCTTTGTCTGTACTGTGGCAGTTCAGACCATTTCCGCAGATCCTGCCCACTGCGCCCTCAGCGTCCGGGAAATGGGCGCACCTAGGGTACGTGGGAGAGGCGTCCCTAGGTGAGAGCAAGGCCTCTCCTCACCTGACCATGCCCGTGATTGTCGGCACTGGGTCAGGTTCCCAGTTTCACGTTGCTGCCTTCCTGGACTCTGGGTCAGCTGGAAATTTCTTGGACGCTGCCCTGGTGTCCCAGCATAATCTCCCTGTGAACTGCCTGGAGAAGCCCCTACTCATCTCCTCTGTCAGTGGAGAGATTTTCAGGGATCCAATTCGGTTCCACAATGAGCCTCTGGTCCTACAAGTAGGGGTTCTGCACAAGGAGAGACTTGCGTTTTATGTGCTACCACGTTCTTCCTCGTCATTCTCCTGGGTCTCACGTGGCTGCAGCGCCATGCTCCCGTGCTCGACTGGCAGACAGGCGAAGTCTTGAGTTGGGGTTCGGAGTGTCAGTCTCGCTGTTTGGTGGCTCCTCGCCCCGGTGCTTACCGCTTCTCATGTGCCGTCTAAGCCTCTGGCGGGCCTTCCAGCACCATATCAAGCCTTTGCAGACGTCTTCTCCGAGAAACAAGCTGAGACATTGCCGCCCCATCGCCCATATGACTGTCCTATTGATCTTCTGCCCGGGACATCTCCTCCACGGGGCAGGGTTTACCCCCTTTCGGTACCTGAGACCTTGGCTATGTCTACCTATATCAAGGAGAATCTCCAGAAGGGGTTCATTCGCAAGTCCTCCTCTCCAGCTGGGGCCGGGTTCTTTTTCGTGGCTCAAAAGGACGGTACCCTATGTCCTTGCATAGACTATCGAGGCCTCAACAAGATCACGGTAAAGAACCGCTATCCTCTGCTCCTGATCACGGAGATTTTAGACCGGCTACGAGGTGCCAAGATTTTTATTAAACTGGACCTTCGCGGGGCTTATAACCTCATACGGATACGTGAGGGCGATGAATGGAAGACCGCCTTCAACACTTGCGACGGGCACTTTGAGTACCTGGTCATGCCCTTCGGACTCTGCAATGCCCCGGCCGTCTTCCAAGAATTTGTCAATGACATCCTCCGGGACCTCCTATACACGTGCGTGGTTGTCTACCTGAATGACATTCTGGTGTTCTCCCCCAAGCTTGAGTCCTATCAAGTTCACGTACGACAGGTCCTCAGACGTCTAAGGGCCAACCGCCTCTATGCCAAGCTCAAGCAGTGTCTGTTCCATCAGCAGAGCCTACCATTCCTCGGCTACATAATTTCCGACCGGGGCCTCCAGATTGACCCCGCTAAGTTGTCTGCCGTCCTTCAGTGGCCGCGCCCCGTGGGTCTCCGAGACATTCAAAGATTCCTGGGGTTCGCCAACTATTACAGCCAATTTATACCGCATTTCTACTCGCTGGTATCTCCCATAGTGGCATTGACCAAGAAGAACGCCAATCCAAAGCTCTGGCCATCAGCGGCAGAGGAAGCCTTCACCAAGTTAGTCTGCCTTCGCCTCTGCACCTGTGCTCTCACAGCCAGATACAGAGAAACCGTTTTTCCTTGAGGTCACTGCCTCCTCGGTGGGGGCCGGGGCTGTACTCTCTCAGGGCCCAAAGGCAAGACCCTCACTTGCGTTTTTTTCTCTAAAAGTTTTTCCTCTGCAGAAAGGAATTACTCTATCGGCAACCGGGAGTTACTGGCCATCAAGCTGGCCCTGGAGGAGTGGCGGTATCTCTTGGAGGGGGCTCGTCACCCAGTCAGCATTTATACCGACCACAAAAACCTGTTATATCTCCAGACAGCTCAACGCTTAAATCCACGCCAGGCTCGTTGGTCCCTCTTCTTTTCCCGATTTTAATTTTCTCATTCATTTTCGCCCTGTGGAACGAAATGTCAAGACTGACGCTCTCACCCATGCTTCGGATGTGACTGGGGACGAGTCCACTCCACGGCACATTATCCCTCCAGAACGGCTCATCTCTGCTGCGTCTGTAGACCTACAACGTATTCCTCCCAGCAAGACATACGTTCGCCCAGCTCTTCGGAAGAAGATACTGTCATGGGGGCATTGCTCCCGTATGGCGGGGCACCCAGGAGTGCAGAGGTCCTGCTCCCTCATCTCGCGGTTTTACTGGTGGCCGGGTCTAGTCCAGGATGTTCGTGAGTTCGTGGAGTCCTGCGCTTCCTGTGCCCGAAACAAGTCCCCTCGTCTCAAACCGGCAGGTCTGCTCCTTCCACTACCGATACCCAGCTGTCCTTGGACCCATGTGGCCATGGATTTTATCACGGATCTCCCTCCTTCCTCTGGTAACACCGTGATCTGGGTGGTTACAGACCGGTTTTCAAAAATGTCTCACTTTATTCCTCTGCCGGGTCTACCCTCAGCCCCTCGCCTGGCCAGTCTATTTTTTTCTACATATTTTCCGGCTGCATGGGTTTCCTCGGCACATAGTGTCGGACCGGGGTGTCCAATTTGTCTCCAGATTCTGGCGCTCCCTCTGCAACCAACTACAAGTGAAACTGGACTTTTCTTCGGCCTACCACCCCCAGTCCAATGGGCAGGTAGAGAGAGTTAACCAGACCCTAGGCTGCTACCTGCGCCATTTTGTCTCCGCGTGCCAGGATGATTGGTCCAGTTTGTTGCCCTGGGCCGAGTTTTCCTATAACTCCTTGGACTCAGAGTCTGCCAGAGCTGCTCCTTTCTTTATTGTCTACGGGCGACATCCCCTCCCACCCCTCCCCCTGTCTGTGCCCTTGGAGGTCCCTGCTGTGGAGGAGCTGGTCCAGGACCTGACAGCTATCTGGAAGCAGACGCACCATTCTCTACTCCAGGCTTCCGCCCGCACCAAGGCACAAGCTGACAAAAAGCGAAGACCCCCGCCGATCTTTTCTCCTGGTGACAAGGTGTGGTTGTCGGCTAAATATATCCATTTCAAGGTTCCAGCTATAAGCTAGGTCCCCGGTTCCTGGGTCCGTTCGAGGCGCTTAAGTGGTTTTTTCTCATTGACTGGAAGGGGTTCGGGCCCGAAGAAAGGTCTTGAGAGCCAGAGGACAATATTCTGGATCGTAACATCAGTCAGAAGTTCCATCAGGACAGAAAGAGGGGGGGGCCGAAGGGGGGGGGGGGGTACTGTAATGGGTGGGCCTGTGAACCTCGTCCCAGGTCGTAGGCACCCCCGGGGGCCCCGCATGATCGGCGCCGCCGCCCGCATGTCGGGTGGTGGGCACACTCACCCTGCCGGCCGGGTCCCCGCCTACTTACCTGGCCGCGCTCCTGCTGCAGCTCCAGTCTCCAGGCGCGCGCGTCCTCGCTCCCGAGGGCGTGTGCCCACCGGCTCTGTGAAATTTAAAGGGCCAGTGCACCGGTAATTGGTTATTGCCGGTCACTGCTCTTATTTAAGCCTGCCCCTTTCTGAGTCTTGTGCCGGATCTTTAGTGCCATTTAGCCTATAGAGAAAGCGTTCCTAGCCTTGTTCTGATTTACCGTGTACCGTACCATTTGTGTCCATTCCTCGACCACGAATCTTGCCGCCTGCCCTGACCTTCTGCCTGTCCACGACTATGAACCACAGCCGCCTGTCCTGACCTTCTGCCTGTCACCGACTACAAGCCTGCCTGACAATTTTGTACTATGCTACACCTGGTAGACTCCCGCCACAGCAAGTCCATCCCGCTTTATGGCGGGCTCTGGTGGAAACCGGGACCTACAGAGAGTCCGCTCCCTGGCATTGCGTACGCCATCGCTTGCGGCGGTCCAGAGGATCCACTATCTCCAACCGTGATAACTTTAAGATGTATGTAGTACATTTGTTCCAGATTTGATGCAAAGATTCTGAACTAAATATTCACAGCTAATGTTGCTTGAATCGGACTCTTTTTAGTTTAAAATTGGTTTATCCAAAATTTTGGTTTAGGACCAAATTCTTTCTTTAACCCTATCCCGATCTCTCACCCCTATCCTAACTCTAAGTTAGGGCTAAGATTATTTTTGGTTAACTTACCTTGCAGCATCGCTCCAAGCCTCATGTTTGTAGTGCAACTGTCTGACATCACTTCTGGTATTATTGCTATCCCTTCATCATGGAAAATGAAAATGACATCATTGTCACATGCAATGTCACTTGTGGTTCTCATAACATAGTAGAAAACCAGATGCCTCGAGCAAGGATAAACGTGCCCCTAAAAGTGAATTTGTCATCAGAGAACTACCTATTGTTTAACTTATGTTCATGTTAAAAACATTTTAAAAGCATTTTTGGTCATTTAGTTTTTTTCATATCAAAATCAAAATTAAAAAAAATCCTGCAGTTTTCACTTTGATCACTAGTGTAAAACTTCCTGTTCTGTAGAGTAAACTTTTCAGCAATCTCCTCATTGTCAGCACAAGCAGGATTACACTGAAAGGTGACACCAAGGTGTATAGACAACACAGGATCCAATAGTCACAATACAAGATAATCACAGCTCCCCTTCCCTACACACTGACTTCTTCCCAGGTCACAGAGCAGGTCAAGAAAATTCTCTTATAGAAGTCAGTGGGCCTGCTCCTGTTTACAGAATCCTTTGCCAATGTAGCTCCTGTAAAGCATCTCTCTAAGTGCTGTTAAAAGCAGCTCAGGCAAGAATGCTGTCCCCACAATCGCATACAGACAATATAATTAACAAATCTACAATCAGAAAATAAAAATGACTTAGAGGAAAAGAATATGTATCAGTATCTTGTTTTAATTAGTAAATAGCACTAAAAACCATAACTCTAAACCCAATTTAAAGTTAGGGTTGATTCTCTTTTCTGCCAATTTTTGCCAAATTTCGATTTCTGTCAAATTTGAAATGACCCAAAGCAGAACACTATGCACAGCAAGAACAGTACAATGCATGTAAAATGAATTTTTCGAAACCTTTTATATGTGGCAAAAAATCTGTATACATTTTAATTTATTAAATAACCTTTAGTACATTTTATTAGTTCTCCTTTACTAATTATATATTACAACCTGTACTGTAGTCCAGAATTAGTCACACTTTTGCAATATCCAGAATGGAAACATTCCAGCATTCCATGCTGATTAAATGCCTGCAAAAATGTGTTCTAGTGATTTGGATTATGGAACTAAAGTATTAGGGTACGTCCCCATGGCACTGGTTGTCAGTCGGATTTACAGACGTTTTTCGGATTTGAAAACCAACTGTCAACCTTTTAAATAGAAAATCCGTGCAGTAGTTCACACTGCATGATTTTCTGCCGGATGTTTTTTTATACTGCTGGCATAACAAAAAGCTTAGAACATGTTCATCTGAAAATCGGGTGGAACATGAACATGTCAATGTGAAGGGGGATAGCTTGAATCCGTAAAACGCGGATAGAAACCATCCCACTATGTCCCAAAAACCAAGAAAATACAGGTTGGATAATCCGACTGATATTTTGTCATTGCCGTGTGAACGCACCCTTATCTTTATTACATACTACGTATAGTAATCTGATACAGTAATACAGTAAAATCTAACATTTTCACTCTTGTGTTAAAGTTCCTCTTAACTATTATGAGTCTGTCTGACAATGAGTTTATTGAGTGTTTCCAATAACCAAGATCAGAATTGTGAACTCAGCTTTGAAGTATAATAGAGGCTTTAACTCAGGATTAGTACAATATAAGTAATTCAGTACATTTTCAAGGTTACTTTTACATAGATAACATCTGTATGTAAGCTGTAAATGGTGCTCAAAGGTTTGCATATGATTTAAACTTAGAAATAGCAAGTAACCATAATACAGTTAAATTGCAAGATTGACGCGTTCATGGAAAACATCTATGCTTTGGAGCTAAAGCTATTAGCCTGAAATTTGAAAAAGGCACATTTATGCGGCAAGTTTATGGTGTACTACTTGCTATGACTCAGTGCTTCAAAGAGCATTTAAAGCAGAAGGTGTCATTCATCCTGCTGAGGTTTGATCATTGTTTATTAACCTGAAGCTTTGTTCTCCATGAACACGATGAGTTTTGAAGATGCATATGCTCTATTACAGTTTTATCACTTTTGATTAACTCAGTCGGTGATTGTTCTGCTTTTTTACCCTTTTGAATATCTCACAAGAGCCTGACACTGGTCATGTACCCTATGATGTGTGTGCATAATTAGCAGAGGGAGGAGGTCTAGTTTACTAATGTCTCTGCTCAGGCGCAATCTGGCAATGAGGAGCAATTTCCTTGTCTACCACAGTGTTTGTCTCATTTTTCACGTCAAGAATCCCATAGCAGGGCTGAGAAGATGGGTAAGCGAAGGTTGACGATTGCCTTGGGCACCAATTCATCCCAGGTATGAAAGGGGGCTCGAGGAGGTATGGAATGGCCTGAATTTTCCTTTATAGAGGGCGCTTTGAGCCCTAATCACCTAGAATATATTGTACCAGTGATAGAAAATTCCAACTGAGTGCCCCCAAGAAAGCAAAAAGTTGTAAAATTTAACCAAATAAGACTATGCTGGTGTCAGAGGTTCTGTTTGGATCCTCATTGGCAGTTCCTTTAGATTTTGTAGAAAGAATAGCACAGCACACAGGGCATTATTTCCTGTCTAAAAAAACTAAAACAGCTTACTGTTCAGAATTGGTAGATATAATTTGTGACTGTTGTGTGACAGATCCAATACTGTGTATTGGCTTATAGAAGGAAAAGAATATAAAAAACAATTCATATCTGTATCCCACACCCACTCATATAGGACCTGTCCCCATATGACAGTATTTGAATCACAAATATATATGACCCCCTTCAACAAACTCCAAAATGGTTACAGACCCAAAACACATCTCATATGAAGATTTAGACACCCAAACCAGAGCTTTACAGGGGTTATCCAGGAAATAAAAATGACTGCTCAATGTGGGCTGGAGAAGGTATAAATTTAAAAAGGCTACACTCATATACAGGTCTCCCATTGCTGCTGCTCCAGTAAATCAAGGATGATCATGTGACTTTTGCTGTTTATAGTATTCTCAGGAGTGTAACTACCAGGATAGCAGACGTAGCAGTTGTCCCGGGGCCCAGGCCTTTAGGGGGCCCTGGGGCAGTTGCTAGTTTTTCTGCTCCCCTGGTAGTCTTGCTTCTGCGCCCACTGAAGCTGCGAGGCCCGGCGCATCCATCCTGCCTCTGAACGCCCAGGCCCTCTGGCCCGAGCGTTCAAAGGCAGGACTGCCCGGCATTAGCAGAGCAGAGCTAATCTGCATGGTAGGCCTAGAGCCTAGCAGGCGCCAGCCCACAGGGCTGAGATGGGCAGTATGATGACGTCATATCATCGCGCTACCTGTGCCAAGAACAGACTGGCTGGGAGCTGATCTGGTAACATCGAGGGACCATGGGGCAGGTGAGCAAGTTATTTATTATTTTTTTAACATTAATCAAGCCTGTCTAAGCCTTGTCTGTCTATATATGACCCCTATAGCTACCTATACACTGCTTGCCTTACTATATATGGCCCATAAAGCTACCTGGACCCTGCTTGCCTGATTATATATGGCCATAATAGCCTACTCTAAACCATACCTGCCTACATATATGGCCCCGATAGCTGCCTAGACCCTGCCTGACTGACTATATATGGCCCCTATAGCTATCTAGACCCTGCCTGCCTGATTGTATATGGCCATACGTAACTGCCCGCCTATACTCTACTAAACCTCTTCTGCTAATGGGCCTAGTACATAAACCATCTGCCTATCTATATGGGGCCCTATACTGTACCTAAACCCTGCATGTCTGCATGAGGCTCTTTAGCAATCTAAACCCTGCCTGCCTATATGGGGACCTTATAGCCTATTTAAACCTTGCCTATCTGGGGCTTCCTATAGCCTACCTAAAACCTGCCTGCTTAAATGGGCCCCGTGTAGCCTAGCTAATGCCTGCCTGCCTATTTTGGGGTATCCTATAGCCTATTTACCTACCTACCCATGTGGGCCCCATCTATAGCTTATCTACCGAGCTACCTGAGGCCCACCTACAGCCTCAATGTGGCCCACCTACTGCAGACTTAACTACCAGGGGCCTACCTCCAACCTACCGGAGACAAATAAAAAGCAAAGTGGAAGGGGCTCACCATCATTGCGGCAGTTGCAATATCTGGTCTCCTTTCATTAGTTTATCCTTCCCTTGTCACACGGAAGCTCTAGTCCCCAGCCCTGGGACCTCAGGCAAATCCAAAGGTAGCACAGGAGTCCAGCAAAGTGGAAGGCAAAATCTTTATTCAATCTTATAAGTACAGAGGGTAAAAAGCATAGTGATTATGCTTACGTGTTTCAGACATAAATTATGTCCTTGTTCTGCAGAGTCTGTGTACACTGTTATCTAGCACTGTATGGAGGTAATATACACTCTGTAGAGCATCTGTGTACACTGATACCTACCGACCTTTATTTAGGGGTATTATTCAGTCACTATGTGGTGATAATGTGTGGTTGTGCTCTGGTGGTATAATCAGGTACTTATGTTGTAGCGTTATTGGTAATGTTGGTCTTGGTATAGTGAGATTTGTTTGGTAGCAGTATGATGGTGATATGTATGGTGAGGTATTTTCCTCTTATATTATCTAGTAACTGCATGTTCCAGTAAATGTTCATGGTCGGAGATGCAGAGGGGGAGGGAGGACCCATCCAAAAGTTTGCTATGGGGACAAGACTTCTCTAGTTATGCCCCTGGGTATTCTTAAAGGCGTTTTCCCACTATAGACATGTATTGCCTATCCACAGGACAAGTGATGAAAGTTTGATCGTTGGGGGTGCATCAAACATTTACCTTGCTGGTCCATTTAATATTTGAGACTGAAAAGTATAGTTACGTGCTATACTTGGCTATCTTTATCGGTCCTTTATATTTTGAATGGAGCAGCAGTGCACAATGTTTAACCACTGCTACATCTACAAGCCTTCCTTGCAGCACAAGTGCAGTGAGAATGGCTGAGAAGTGTGGACCCTCATCTTAGAAATCAGTGATGGTCCCAGTTGTAGGACCTCTAGTGTTAAGACATTTATCACCTGTACTGTGAAGAGGGGATAAAGGTTGTTACTGATTCTATTACTGGGGTTTTGTGGTTTTGTGGTGGTCACTGTTACTGTAATTTGGAGTCCTGGAGCAGTTGCTGGAGTCCTAGAACTCTTGCTTTCACTAGGTGTTCTTGTGTTATGAGGAATTTTGAGGCTCTTACTGTTATTAGGGTTAAATCACTGTTATTGTAGGTTGCATGGCTGTGTGGCTGACTCTGTAACACCGGGTAGAGAGGATTCTGCTGCTATTTCTGTTGCTAGGAATCTGCAGCTGTCACTTTTCCCACCACTAGTGGACCTACAGCTGCTGCTACTGATAGAATCTTGGCAATTTTATAGAGGGTAAATGCTCTGTCTTAATAGTCCTGTAGCTCATACTGTTTCTGGAAGACCCACGGAAAAAAAGAAAAAAAAAAAAAAACCTTGTTTGATGCTTTTTTGGGTCCTATAACAGTTACTGTATCTGCAATTTTAATGTATAAACGTATTTACCCTTACCCTTTCAGAAATGTTATTAAAGACCCCAGTTTCCCATAATACAAATTCAATACATGCAAGGTATGCAATTATCAATGCTGCCAGAACATCTAAAGTAAAAATAAAAGTAACAATGGTAAAAATGTCTTACCGTTGTGTCTACAGCTCCCATGCAGATTTGCTTATGTCTTCATGATTAAAAACTACAAATTCTATGCTACCTCATCTTGCTTCTTGCTCATCTACTGAGTGTTGGGGACAGATCAAAGGGAGTGTTACATGATGAGACAAGGAGTCTGCATGGCAGCGAAAGGCAATCAAAAACAGGAAAAAAAAAATATGTAACCAAGAATATATGGCACAATTTCTTCATTTTTTCAATTTAGATTAGCAGTTGGGTAAAAATTTTAGAAAAGGTTCATATACCCTTGAAGCACAAATTAGCATTCAATGTGCAGCAGGTTGTTATTTGTACATGACATATGCAGCAAAATCATCTCTGGCTCTATTTACTAGTCTCTGGTTATGATTGCTGTTCATTTCCCATTGCTGTTTGAACTACTGGGATGATATTCATTTGGGTTAAAATGAAAAAGAATTTTACTTGCCATGCAGCTGCAGACCTGTGTAGAAGTATAGAGTTATAATCTATAATAATGCTCCCAGTATAACAGCACACTACCAAAACCTGATTTCAAAAGACCCATCATGATTTCACAGGATGTAAGCTGCTTTATAAAACACCAAGGTCATATATGAGTGCATGTACAATTTAATCTTCTACATTGTGTTACATTTATGTGATATTGTACCAGAGCTTTATGTACAGGTCTTCATGTATTTTCCTGTCACAGAATTACATTTTTCAGTATTTCACAAGGTTGAAGTAACTGAAGTAAAAGGAATTAAATTGCTATTTATGACTGGACTGACTCTGGGTCTACTCCCCAGAGATTCAAATGATATTACTCTCATTTAAAGAAAAACTCTACTTTTAAGTCCATGTAAATGGCTGGTTTTTAGTGCAAACCTTGTCATCCGCAGCATTACCAATACTATAGCTTGAATAAGTCTCTGTTCAGTTCAACAGCAACCCGGCCAAACTTGTCAAAATATTTGAGATTTGAAAAATGCTAGTTGTGCTTTCTGGCTTCTGGGAAAGCACCTAGAGAATCGAAATGCCTCCAACTTATAGTAAACTCTAACCCTAAACCGAATTTCATATCCAACCTCAATTGCAACTTCAACCCAAGCCCTAGGTCATTGCTAAATATTAAA
The DNA here is from genome assembly GCA_025379985.1 of Phyllomedusa bahiana. Lineage (NCBI taxonomy): Eukaryota > Metazoa > Chordata > Amphibia > Anura > Hylidae > Phyllomedusa > Phyllomedusa bahiana. The sequence continues at coordinate 82,529 of JAODAL010006870.1, read as the reverse complement.
AGTTTAGATATCACAGAGTAAAACATTGATGAGAAAGGTGATCTCTGAAGAGAAGGAGCTGTTCATCCACTAGCGGTGAAAGTTTTTTTTTTTACTTTATTTTAGAATTACTTTTTTAAGATTTAAAATGAATATAGTTTTATACTTTCTTAAACTGACTTCTGGCCCTTATGCTGCTTCATTAGACAAAATTTTTCTATGGTCCCTATGGTCGTGGTTGATACCCATAATTTGTTGATGTTGGTGCCCACGGTAGTCCTAGAGACTCTCAGGTGCCACAAACATTGCAGGTTACACTTAGATTCTCAGCTCCTAGACCACTTCCAGGTAACTCACATCTAATTCCTCCTTTAATCGTATCACATAAGGCTTTTCCTCACATCCCCAAACTCTTGTTCCCATACTCACAAATGTGACTAGTGTCCAAAAGAGGATTTTTCAACTGAGCAAGACATGAAGACTTATTTAGTATACCTTCAGAGTTTGGTTTGCCAGTGAAGCGACCTTATTACATCTGTCCAAATAGAACTGACAACAGCTGATATTGCTGTCAAAGCATACTCTGTGTAGCAATAGGTATATACTGTCTATGGCCTCTAGGGGTCTCACTACTTTTATGTGTTTTTCCCTCTCTGTGTTGTGGGAGTTGTTGGTTTTATCAGTGTGGTGGAGAGCCTCGTGTGTAATGGAGGTCAAGAGCTCACTGGAATAAAGTTATCAGTTACAAAGCTTGAGTTACGAATAAAAGACAAACAGAACACTCTGTACTCGGCAACTATGCTTGAGTCTATTGTTGAGACATAGATGTGAAACCACAGCTGCCATTTATCCACACATTCATCAGCGTTCAGTCATCCATCCAATTTGGTCTGTCCAGGATTTACTTGCTGACTATTTTATGAGTCCTAAATGTACCATACATTGGCAATACCTTGTGTCAGTGGTGTGCTGCCTATAGAACTGTAATTTTCATTAAAGTCACTCTAGGATAGAAAGTTGTGATCAGTGTCATACAAATAGTTTCAGGAAGGAATATATTAAAAAAAATGTCTGTGGTCATTTTTAATTATATCTGAAAGTGCACTCTTATTAAATATGTATTCCATCCATGACATAGAGTAACTTTTATTTTGAATTAAATCAATAAAGACTTTGCAGTCAGAGTAAGTCACCATTTTAATGTGAAGAGTAATGTTTCTGAGTAACTTTCTCCACTGGACTTTAACCCTTTTGAGGTTGGGCTTCACCCCTGAAAGCCTTGACGCTAGGCACTGCCGACCTGTGACGAATGAAACCTCCACCCATTTCTTGCTGAGTCTTGGCCAGCTCCTTCCATGACCCCCCCCCCCCCCCACTGCCCCTCATTGCACACATCACACCAAGGTTGGATTAAATGGCCACAGCAGGTTTTATTAAACAAACAATAACAAACGGTAAATAACCTTCATTTTTAAACAATGCAACTACAACTAAGGCTGAGGTCCTTGGAGCCCCCCCCCCCACATGGTCTGGTGACCCCCTATCTCCTTTTAGGAACTTGCTGTCAGCCCCAACACGAGGGCACGAACTGGCCACCCTTGGTTGCCGACCCAACACCTGGCTCTCAGGGATCCCGCCTGAAGAGCCCCACCTTCGCCAGACCAAGCACACGTTCCATCATGTGATTTGGGGAGCCATAACCCCCTATGAATCCTGCCGCCATATCAACTAGCTCCAAAGGCCCCAACCGCCACAGCAAGCATGCGTGACTCCTTACACTTGCGATGCACCCTACAGCCCCAATGCTCGCTCTATCCCTTCCTGTAGCCCCAAGACCCACAGGTCCAAACCAACTGCGTTCAGATGCACCCCATCTGAACGCCAAAAATTGCCACCCCCCTATTCTAGCTCCCAAAGTCACACAAAAATCTCCCCATTCCGAGCCACAAAACCAGAAATATTACAGTTAGGCTTAATTCTGGCCTTGTTAAGGGGCTCCACAGATACAGCCCTATGCCATGTCTTCCGTGGCACAATCTCCGACCATATCAAAATCAAACCTGGAAACAGGGCCCAAAATCGCAGCATGTCATATCTAATGTCCCTAATCAGCTCTCTTAATGGATGATCCCCTAGATCATTGCCCCCCAGGTGCACCACCAGCACATCCGGACCCTATCCCATACAGCAAAACGATGAATTTCATGCAGAATGCTCCTCCACCGCATACCACGCGCTCCCAGCCACTGGATCATGGCCAGCGCTCGAGGCACACCTAGTTGACATCCACTCTCGTGAAGACCCGCCCTCTCCACTCCCCAGTACACGAGTGAGTGGGGGAGGATAAGGGGAGGAAGGAAAGTTTGGTGCAAAACATTAAACAGCCAGCAAATGTGGCCTAATATACAGCCGAAAATGCTCTGACTCCCACCTTCCAATCCTCTTAACCACCTCCGCAGGCAAGCCCAAACTTGACGCCTTCATTGCTGCACTGATCCTGAAGAAATGTGGAGCATAACGAATCGGGTCCAAGCCTAGTAAAATTAAATACCGCTGAAACATGCTGTAAACTGGGACAAAAATCCGCAACAGAGTGCCGAAGCACCAGGCCGGACCGAACTGAACACCCCAAACTGTACTCGCGAAAACATCACAAAGGGCACATCACCAAACTTGGTACCCTCCCCAAAAGCACCAGCCAGCCCCTTCCCAAGGTATCAGTCTTAGATCTCCGAATCCGAAACCACTCTGTCCCCCAAATCCAAAACATCCTCCCACTGTATACCCGCCCACCAACCTTACTCGGAGAAACCACCTCACCAATCCTCAGAGCCCCAAAAAAGGCCCAAGAAAAAGTGAGCCTGAAGAGCAGGTTCTCCCTCATACTGGAGAACACCTGTGACAGCACATGCCCCAACCTCTCCAATATCCGGAAATCCACTGGACGTCTCCCGTCCCTGACAGTTCTACCCTTACGAAAACCCCTTAGCGCCTGCCACACTAGGAAGGATTTTGTAAAATCAAAACAATTGTGCAATTTCAAACCAAAAGCTAAGGCTGACATAAACCGATTAACCTGAGAAACAGGCCATCCTGAAACTGAAGCATAGCCCAAAACTCAGCACAAAGCCCAGGGCCATAACTCCTCGGAAAACCCCTCGCCTATACCCTGCACCCAGAAGACCCAAACCCGCCAAGCTTCCTCATACGCAGACCAGATGCTCTCAGATAAAGAAGCCCGTATCAGCCTTTCCGCTAGGGAAAGCCACCCCTGCAGCTGCCGCGTCCAGAAAACGGTCCCACTTAAAACGAGACAAGGAGTCCGCTATAGAGTTATTTACGCCTGCACATGCTCCGCCACCACCCACGCATTTAGAGACAGACACCTCAGAACCAGCTGCCTCAAAAGAAGTACTACTGGAGGAGAGAACACGGACAATTTGTTAATCGCCTGAACCACACCCAGGTTATGACAAAAAACCTGCACCTTCTTGATTCTAACCCGGTCTCCCCATATCTCCAAAGCTACAACAGTGGGGAACAGTTCTAGTAACGCCAAATTCTGGTCCAAGCCAGACTCGCTCCACCCAACTATTCGGCCATTCACCTGCACAACACTGCCCCTACGAGTAGGCCCTGAACCCGGAACTCCCAGCCGCGTCCGTAAAACTGTCAACATCCAAATTGGACACCGTCTCTTCTATAAGAATAGAGCGACCATTGTAATGCTCCAGAAATTGGTCCCAAACACGCAGGTCTTCCTTCAACTCCCCCCGCAGCTGAATGAAATGATGAGAAGAGATCATCCCAACAGTCGCGCTCGCCAGCCACCTGCAGAAAACTCTACCTGTGGGCATAATGCGACACGCAAAATTCAATTTACCGAGCAAGGATTGTTATTCCCGCATGGGAATTTTCTTTTGCAGCAACGCCCTGTGCACTTCAGCCCTCAGCCCCAAGAACTTGTCATCCGGCATCCTGCATTCTATTTTCACACTGTCAATACTGATGCCTAAAAAGTCCAGGCATGTCGTCGGTCCCTCCATCTTTTCAGCCACGAACAGAACCCCATTGCAACAATGCACAGACATTTGAACCTTCTGGACCAATGCAAAGGAAGTCATCCAGGTAATGTATCACTGATGGACCCCTCGCAACATCAATCACCACCCAAGTAGGCACAGGAAATAGAGCAACCCATTGGCAAACAACGATCCACTAAATACCCCCCTTCCCAATAACAACCTAACAACTTCAAACTATCCGGATGAACCGGTAACAAACGGAAAGCCGCCTCAATGTTGGTCTTCGCCATCAACGCCCCCTTTCCACAACTGCGGACCCAACGTGCTGCGACGTCAAAAGACATATACTCGACTGTGCACAACTCTGGGTTGATCCCATCATTAACGGACAGCCCCCTGGGGAAGGATAAATGATGAATTAGCCGAAGTTTATTCGGCTATTTCTTAGTTACCACTCCCAGAGGGGAGACCACCAAATCCCGAAAAGGAGGAGACACAAAAGGGCCAGACATTCTCCCCAGCGAAACCTCCTGCTTCAATTTATCAGAAACCACGCTACTGTATTGCAGCGCACATCGCAGGTTCTTCTGCGAAGATGGGACCGGAATCCAAAATCTGTCCCGGAACCATTCTTCAGAAGTTCCGCCCCTGGTCTATTAGGATACCGTCCGAGAAACTCCAACATCCTTCCCGGTCTCAATGGCGTCACCCCCTTGGGGATTGGAATCAACCCCTTTTCCCCACCCCCTTTGGGTACACTTGGAGAACCCATGGGATTCAGCATTGCAACTGGAGCACAGGCGTTTGAACCGGCAACCAGCTCCAAATTTGCATTGGCCGTCATTGAATTGCCAACATAAACCGGATTTTTGTCCTTCACTAGAAGTTGAGGAACCACCGGACCCTCACTATGGCCGGCTCCGCTGGCCCCGTCCTGGAAGGACTGCCCATAACACGAAGGCACCATGACTTTAAGTCAAAGACTAATATCCTTGTGATCCCACCGGATCGACGGCCGCACCGCCTTCCTTTGCCTAAATTGTTCGTTATAATGGAGCCAGGCCCATATGCTCTCTGCACCTCACTAATCGCGTCCATGAAGCAAAAAAGCGCGGAACAATGCTCCAGCGCCTTTTCCCCCACCACTCTTGCCAAAATGGCAAATGCCTGAAGCCAATTGCCAAATGTCTGCGGTATCAACCGCCACCTGGTCTTCTCCTCCTCCTTTTTACAATCATCCCTTTTCCCTTTATTCAGGGTAATCTTCTCCAATGGGATAAGTGAAAAAATCTCGACATATTCATCCTTTCAAATTTTTTCTTTAACCTCTTTCTTCAGATGCACCACCAGTAGGCCCTCAAAGCAAACAGAAATCTCCCCCTTTGTTTTATCATCTAAACGTACCCCATCCCCCACATTACCTTATCAGTCTGTACCGACACTGTGGTGACCCGCACCACCGCCGCACCTTACCCCGCTCCTCCACCCCCGTCCAAAGGAGCTACACTAATTGGTCCAGATACTGATGAAAAATTTTGTGACTCCAAGCCGCTACTGGCGGCTGCGACTCGCCCTCGCTGGAGCTCCACCTGGCCAACAGCTCCTTCAAGCCCCCTATCAATTCACTGGATTCACCCCTTCCAGCTAAACCTGCACACCCCTGCAACCCGGAAGACTGACTACCCGCTGCGCCCTGCGACAGTAAGATAGGGGGAAACGGAAAAGACATAGAGGTATACTCACCTGGCTGCACGGGTGCTGTGACCCCGCCAGCCGCAATTCCGGATCCCAGATGTGTCGGTCTGCGCTGATCCACTGCTGGCTCTAGCTGGACATGAATGACTACCTGGATCTGGGCCACAGGGGTTGTCCCGGCGTCACTTCTTCCCAAACCTGCGGCCACCACCGAAGAACCAGTGCCAGCAACACACTGCCCGCCGATCCCATCACCCGCCATGTCGAGTAGCGCAGGGCTCCCAGGCCCCGTCTGGTTCTATCCCCGACGCCTGGCAGACCCCCTAGTTGGACCCTCACCCGGGTGGCCTGCTACATGGGTTGGCGTAGAAGAGACAGGATCGACAGCGGATCCCACCTGCACTATAGAGCGAGGCCTGTTGTCCTCCTCCACACCCGTACGCGTAAGTGGATTCCTCCCAGCAGCGGACCCCAGGCCGGTCTCCTTAGATCTAGGGGCCCACGAAGGAGGTTCCCCTGAGGGGCTGCTAACACGTCGTCAGGCCCTTGGAAAAGAATCGGGGCTCAGGCACTCCAGCTCCTCCCCCTGATCAGGAAGCAGCGCGTGCAGGACTGTACTTGTCTGCCTCCTGGGCGCTCATTGCTCCCCTGCGTATGTGGGGAAGGCTTTATAGTCTTTCCCCCGTACCTAACCACGGCCAACCCGTGCCGAAGCAGCACGCCGGGTCATGCGCAGGGCCTCCCCCTACGGTCCCCTGCATCTCCGGTCCCATCCTTTCTCAAGCTACCATGTAAAGGTTGAGAAAACTAGACTTGTAAAGCTATTTAATTCAATGGGCTATAACACTACATGTAATATGACTAAAATTAGTCCCTAAAGCATTATTAAAGGTGTATTTCCATCTCAGAAATTGACTGCAAATTGACCGGATATGCCATAAATGTCTGATAGGGAGGGTCCTATCTCAGGGACCGACATCTGTCTCAAAAACATACCTCCAAGTATGGCTATACCCATAACTCCCATAGAACAGAACAGATGTAACGATGCGCACTGCGGTCCGATATCCGGTCCACGGTTGCACTCATTTTCCTCTCTCTCTGGCGAGGTGCGTTGCGGTCTGGGACCCCAGCCATGTTGGCTCCTGCCTCCAGCTTCTTCCTGCCCATTCCTGTACTCACTCACCTCCTGGCCGTGTTCAGGTCTGGCCCTCTAATCGGCGTCTTCCTCCTGTTGCTGGCTCTGCTGGCACTACCTCTGTGCGACCTCTAGGCATGTGCGCATTGTTCTCTTTAATTTAAAGGGCAAGTGCACGCCTTCCTAAAATTTCCCCCGGCCAATCATTAGGGAGCTTGGGTTTTTTTAAGTACACTTACACCAGTTACCTGTGCCCAGTTATTGGTATCCGTACCGTATGAGTCTCCCTGGCTCTGAAATTCTGCTACGTTCCTGACCTCGCTAATACGCTACTTGCCTTGACCTTGTTGCTTGTGCCCAGACCACGCTCTTGCCTCATGCTCCTGTAATATGGTTCCATGTCATCAGCTGTCACCCCTAGGACCTACGTCAGGGGTAGTGACCTGAAGGCTCCCTACATTGAAGTCGGTCAAGCCATGTGGCAGGCTCCAGTGAAGACCAGGGGGTCCCTTAGACTCCACTCCTAGGTGTAGGTTACCCCAACTCTAAGCGATGACCCACATATCCACCATCTATCACCAGTACCCTTGTGACAATAGAGATATCAGCATGTGCACAGCTACCTGTCTGTTCCAGCAACAGTGACATAGAGGAGGATGGAGGCCTGTTCTCCAGAATGTGGCCTCAAACTTAGGAGGTTTTAGTTTCGACCCCAAAGGTATTTCTTAAAGAAAACCAGTCAGCTCTTTTATGCTATCCAAATGATTTGCAGCATGAAATAGCTGCTGGTTACCTGGTCCAAACCATGTGGGTTTTAACCTGAAATGCTGCTGCATTTTAGAATAAAACACCACAATCCCATCCACCAAAACAGAAAAAAAAAAACCTCAGATGGTGTTCTGCTAGGACTGCTTATGTCACGATACTAGTGGATACAGCTGGAATCCAATGGCTTGGACTGGCTTGGGCACAGCGAAGACAGATGTAGACTGGAACAAGAGGCAGCAGAGATGTAGACTGGATCCAGGCAAGGTCAGGAGAAGCACAGTTGAGCGATATGTAGGTATCAGAGTTTGCAGGGTAAACCGCAAAGGTGAGGAACTAACAAGGAAAGCAAGTTCCAGGCTAGAGGACTGCACAGCAGGAGCTTAACACAATACTCAAGCAATGGAGATCAGGCTTGAGGAGTTTATATATGCTGGCAACAGGAAACAGGAAACAAGATGGCACCCAGCTGAGACACGATCCACCATCTTGACTGAGGGCAAACTTAAGGGCAAACACAGTAAACAAGTTCCAAGGTATGGCAGGAGATTCCTGACAGCTTAATACTTGGGGATTGTTGTAAAAAGTGGTTTTGTCACATCTTTTGCCACTATTGCAACAAAAACAACAAAGTTACAATATTCAACAATTCCCAGGTATGCAGGAGAGGTCTGAAGAACCTGCAGAAATGAGCAAATTCGCAGCTCTTAGTCTTCACATGAAGCAGAGAATAGAGAAGTCAATGTAAAAATGTAATAACTGATACATCACAAAATATACATATATTAATCAGAAAAACAATAATACAATGGAAAAAGAGCCTTACCCATAATGTAGGCACTTTAGGATCCTGATGTGCATTTCAGCATTGTACATATTGAAATTTGCCACTTATTTTCGTTGTGTGTAAATGTATTTTGTACAGTATGGATGTATATATGTAGAAATGTTTATGTGTGTCAGTGTGTTATGTGTGTGTTTAAGTGGGTGTCAACCAAGGCTGACACTGAACCCCTACCACTATTACCCCAGTACCCAATGCAGAAGAGATACTGGAAAGAGCCAGTTTATCATTAGACGTGAACCAACTAATCATCTGCTTCTGGAGCAACTGCAGAGTAAGAAGGGAACAATATCCATGGACATTCCCAACATGACTATATGAGCCTGTCAGTTTTACTTTAGCTGGTTATGAACAAAAAGTATGACCACATCTTGTTTTCTTTTTATCATTCACTCACAGAACACATTTTTAAAGATAACAATGTGGAATCCCCCATTTTAATAACCAGCCAAGGTAAAACCAGCAGATCCATGTATATTGGTCACTTCCCATTAAAAAAATGTCATCCCACAGTCACCCCAGAAGCAGGCCACCACCTAAGAGAGTCACTTAAGGAAACCTGGTGCATTGGGTACTGGGGTAATAGTGGAAGTGGGTTAGTGTCAGCCGTGGGTGACAAGAAACACTGCTGGCTATCACCATGCCTCAGCGATAGTAATGGAAATGTATCTGTCAGACATCTCAGTTACCATTGCTTGAAAAAAAATCTGTAAAAAAGACCCCCACAGACATTACTAAAGAAAAACACTTTATTTAAATAAATAGCTCCCCGCCCTCTGACACTTGTTCTCCTTGACCATTTTATTAAAGAAAGGGACTCATTGCTTCCCCTTTGTAGTCCAATGAATCTGTTGTAGTACAAAAGGGAAACCTGTAAATTAAAAAAAAACAAAAAAAAAAACAGAAATACTACACTAACATAAATTAATCTGAATAGGCTATCCAGGACCCAGAAAAGCTGGGTGATGCCTAATTTCCCATAGCAAGCCTACTGTGGGGGATGGGATGTCAACCAGCTTTCCCAGATGCTGAATAAGCTATCCTGCAGCTGGGAAACCTGGGTGACATTCCCCACAATAATCACTCCAAAAAAAGCTGTCTGCCTGCTGTGGTAGGATGGGGCATCACCCAGCTTTCCTGAATACTGGATAACTTATCTAGCACTCAGTTTTTTAATCAGGATATAATAAACTAAGGTGTTTTATTCACAAGGACACATGCTGGAATTTTCTTATGTTGATGATTATTCCACCTACTGTAAGGTGTCTCTTCTATGCACCATCGACTATTGTCACTAAACAGCATTGCAGCATTATGGTGAGTTACCTGATTTGTCTTTTTTGTATTATTTAATCTGAAAAAATTCTACAGCAAACTTTTCTAGGGTATATTTTTCTAAAACACGTAAGAAAGATTTAAGAGCAGTACCAAATCCTTCAGCAGCAACCTGAATCTGGAGTCATTGATGAGCAGCTTTCTTCATCCGCCTAGTGAGGAAGGTACTGACCAGCAGCACCAGAACCAGGAGCAGACCCTGAACCAGCAGGTGGTGGCCTACTTGGACAGCACCCTCCCATCCCACATTGAAGATCCGCTGGACTACTGGGCAGCCAAACTGGATTTGTGGCCATAACTTGCCGAGTTTGTACTGGAGAAGCTGTCCTGCCCGGCCAGTAGTGTGGCATCAGAGTGGATGTTCGGGTCCGGCTGAGGCCATAGTTACACCAAGGAGAACTCGCTTGTCCTACCAAAATGTGGAGAGACTCACCCAAACATTGATAAATGAGTGGATTCTTCTGGCTACCTTCCTCAGTTACTATTCGGATGCTGCCACCCGCCTGATGCCACACATCTGCTGCCAGCTGCTCCTTCTACCACCCACCATCTTTACCAGGGACTGGTATTGCCACCCACCTCCCCACTCTTGACTGGGCCATTATGTAGCCTTCTGATGCTGCTGATAACTCACCACTCAGGTCTCCTCATGCTGATGCCATCACCTCCTCATTATGTCACCTAGCTGCCGCCACCTCAGTATTATGTCAATGTGCCACTCTCCGGTCTTATGCTGCTGCTGTTGCTGCTGACACCTCCACACTGTGTAATTGTGCCAATCTGTGGCCTACTCATGCTGCTTCCACCTCCACACTATGTCGTTGTTAGAGATGGGCGAATTGATTCTAACGAAGTGGAATTCATTTAGAATTTCAGGAAAACTTCAGTTCTGAACGAAGTCGAAATTTGGGGTACTTCAGGTGAACGAAGTGTGCTTTTGATTGATAAAATGGCTGCGAGCACATGGCGTTACATGGGGCAAAGATCTCTGGGAGGAAGAAGGGCATAGCCTGCATGACATGTGCAGAGATGAAGCCAATCAGAGACCGGCGGGATTCTGTGACGTTACCGCACTATATAAGTCCGGGCGCGACGCTGGGAGCTCATACCGCTCTCACTGTACGGAGTAGGGAAGGTGCTGCCACGGCTGCTTATGATAGCTGATACTAAAGAACTCATTTTTACACAGCGATTTTTGGGGAGTGTCTCAGCTTGTCTCAGACTGCTTCTCTTAATGTTGTATTTCTGAGTTTGTGGGGTATTGGATCTGAAGTCCAGTGTGTCCAGTGCAGCTGCATATACATTTTAATGCTATCTGCTCACAGCACATTAAATATCCAAGGGTGATCTAAGCCTGTTCCTGTCGTATTCATTTAAAGAAACAGCGTTTTTACAATACAAATACCCCTTCATTTTTGGCTTTTGCGCAATTTACATCCAGGGGTTAATTAAGCGTTGTTCTGCTGCTGTGGTGACTAAAAGAAAACGTTTATTTCACCGCCAAAAAATACATTTTTCCTGTAGCATAATTCACAAGCGAAGGTTAATTACAAGTTTTACTCTTGTTGTGTAGCGTAGAAAACACGCCATTGTAACACGCTACAAAGCTCGTAGTTTTTGGTTGCTCAATTCTTTTGCGCAATTTACATCCAAGGGTTAACTAAGTATTTTTCTGCAGTTGTACTCAGTAAAAGAAACTTTGTTTTTCACCGCCACAGAAGAAATTCTGTAGCATAATTCATATCCGAAGGTTAATTAAGCCTGTTTGTGCTTTTATATTCAGTAAAATACACAGAGTTTTTAAACGGCACATACAAGTCAATTTTTCCTGCCCATTTGTGGAGCACAATTTATATCCAAGGGTTACTCAAGCTTCTTAGTGGGTTCATTTGGAGTCAAATACAGGGTGTGTATTTATCATATACAGATATCTTCATCAGTGTCTGTACATTTTAGAACAAACAGTATGGCAGACACCTGCGAGTGGCAGAGGCACAAACATTCCTGGAGCAGGCCCAGGTCGCAGCACAACAAGGGGATGTCGCAGCAGGGGTCACTCGGTGAGGCCACAACTGCCGCTGTCATCTAGCGGTCGTGTGTTGTTCAGCAACCCAATGGTTCTTGATTGGTTGACTAGGTCATCCACTTCCTCCCAGTTGACATCTGACAACCCCAGCCAAGAGTCGGTGGGAACGTCAGACACAACCCTTAGTTGGCATGGCCCGGGAGTGGGTCAGCGGCCCTCACCTGTCCTCAACCCACCTCTGTCCCATCCGGTTCCCTCAGCCAGAGATCTACTATGTGGTCTGGGCTCAGCACCACTATATAGCGAGGATGAACAATTTGAGGAGGGCAGTCAGCAGCTACTTGGCAGCGAAGAAATGGGCCAATATCCCCTGCTTCTTGCAGTAGGCGGCAAAGTATAGATGTTGAGAGTGGCATGGGAGGACATGTTGTGAGGGGTCAGCCTCTGCATACCAAGACTGGTGATGAGGACAGCAGTGACGATGAAACACAAATAGATGATGATGTAGCCGACCACACTTGGGAGCCGGGTGAGGCAAGGGCTTCATCATCGTCAGGAGAAGAGAGCGTCAGCTTGCGCGTCAGGCAGCAGCGCAGCCAGCAAATAGGTTGTGTGGCCGTGAGTCAGCAGGGTAGCAGCAGTGTGAGGTCGGGAGCCAAGCGGCCACGGGGTAAAAAACCCGCTTCACAGGTCCAAGAAAGTAGCGGCACAGGGGCTCAGCAAGGCAGCCGTGGCAGTAGTCACTTAGTGCGGAGCATTGGCGGTAAAATCTGATTCTCGGCGGTGTGGCAGTTCTTTGCTAAGACACCAGAGGAGCCGAATATGGGTATATGTAGAATCTGTGGGCAGAAAGTGAAGCGTGGCCAGGGAGCTAACGTTGGCACCACGGCCCTGCGTCAACATATGCAGCGTCACCATCCGGTTGCCAGGGAGAAGCGTGGCTCAGATGGGGTTTCCACCCTGCCGCCGCAGCAGCAGCCAGGCCCAGTGGCACGCTCCATTGCACCCCACAAGGCTCCCCATTTTGCAAAGGGAGCTGTTTCTTTTGAATCATCTCCTGGCCAGATGCTCCTGTCCTCGCTATCATGGCCCAGAGTGTTCAGCGAGGCGATTGAAAGAGACAACCAGTATGGTCCAACCACCTGGGGTGCAGCAGCTGACCATGCTCCTGCCAAGGGGGTGGTCGCAGTCCCCCTTTTCCCAAAATGGTGGACTCGCCCCGTTCAGAGAACTAATGCTTGTGCCGAGCCGAGATGGGAGTTCCAAGCCGTAATTTTTTTCCAAAAAGGCAGTACCAGCACTTCATAAATATGTAGAAAAAGGTGGGCCAGTCCTGAGGTTTCAGTTTGTCAAGTTGCCGGCAGCGGGACGTCTGGAGCGTAACTAGGGGTCGGGGCCCCTTACATGCCCTTTACGGCCCACTGGGTGAATTGTTCCCCCTGGGCACCCCAACAACTTAGACAGGAGACGGCGCTTTCTCCTTCACGTTGTAAAAACTGAGCCCTTGGCCCCAATGTCCCCCGCCTCCAAAAGTACTGCTCCATCATCCACTATGTGGGGCACAGCGGTGTCACGCAGTTCTACACCGGGGCTTGCCTCGGTGAAAAAAGCACACGGGGGGGAAAACTGCCCCGCATCTGCAGAAAGGAAATCGATGTGTTGCTTTCTCGGGCCCAACTGAAATCGGAATATGGGGTGGAAAAGGGGGAGTAACAGGGTGCCCGTGCTGCCCCGAGGAGGGTGGTCCATCCCCCGGATGGCAATGTGTTAAATTGGTTGTAAAAGGGTTTCCTAAAGTTTTCCACCGTCTTCAGAAGATTCTGAAAAGGCCAGGAAACGTGCATGTTTCATCCTTTCCCTACAAAGCCGGGAACACTCTCCTCGAGTTGAAAGGGGCCCCAGAAGGGCCCCCCCAACCACTTGATTGGATTTTTCCCGCTGGAATTCAGCCCGCACATGTTGGCCGACTGTATGAAACAAGAGGGGCCCTTAAAAAAAGATTTTTTGTGTCAGGGGGACAGGAGTATCCCCCCGTGTAACTTTGATGTCACCCGTGGGTCATGCGGACACCTGCCCTTTGTTGGGCCATTCAGGAGGCAAACGTTATTTTGGGCAGTTTTCAGGATCGGGATGAAAAAACGTCATTCCACTGTTCATGTCCTGGAACAGATTAAATAAAATCTGTCTTTCAGGGGTCTGGATATGGCGATACATCTCGCGGCACATGGGGTCCGGTTGGGACTGAAATGGAGAAGGGAAAAGGACTTGGAGCAGAAAACATTGTCTGGGGAAAAAGGGGGGATTTTCTACCCAGGGGACAAAGAGGAGGGCAGGAGCAGTGGAGGAGGTGGATGGGATGAGGAAGACGGGCAGAAACCCGCAAGCACCCCGGCAGTATACAGTGGAGATGGAGGGGGGACCCCCCCGGGGTACTTGTGCAGATGGCCCCCGCATGCTGATTTGCTGGCTAGTGACAGCCGAATAGTCAGATTCGGCGGGGTGCTTTTTGGTTCCACCTATTTGGCCCTCGTACCTTCCAAATGGGGGGCCCCTTTTTTCCCCGCTATTGAGAGGGAGGCAAAACCAAATATATAGGGAAATCCCCTTTGTGTCATTTGGCCCTGCCTATTGGGGCATCTCCCCCCTCTGCAGGGCTGATGGGGGGTTCTTCAGCCTCACGTATACTGTGCGGTTTTTGGGAGAAGGTGGGGGGGGTCGGAACAGACCACTCCATCAGCAGCAACCAAGTCTGGGGCACGGGAATGAACAGCTTCTTCCCCGCCTAGTGAGGAGGACGTCCCAGCAGGCAGGATTGGGGCAGACCCTGAACCAACGGTGGTGGCCTACTTGGGTGCACTGCACCCCGTTAAAAGCCCCTGGATACTGGGCAGCCAAGCTGGAGTTGGCCAAACTTGCCGGTTTTGCGTGGAGAAGCCCCGTCCTGCCCGGCCAGTAGTGTGGCATCAGAGCGGGTGTTTCGTGCAGCGGGGGGCCATCGTTACCCCCAAAGGGGAACCCCTTGTCCCGGGAAATTGGGAAAGACTGACCTTTGTCAAGATGAATCAGGCGTGGATCGGCCAGGATTTCCACCACCAATGCCCCTTTGGCGTCAGTCTGGATTCAAACTACTGCTCAGCCACTATTCTGATGCCGCCACCCGCCTGATGCCACACATCTGCTGACAGTTTCTCCATCTGCCCCCCAACCAAATCTTTACCAGGGACTGGTATTGCCACCCACCTCCACACTCTGTCATTGTGCCACTTTATGACCTCATGCTGCTGCTGCTGTTGCTGGTGCCGTGACATCCACACTGTGTTATTGTGCCACTCTCTGACCACATGCTGTTGCTACTGCCGCAGTCACCTCCACTCTCTGTCATTGTGCCACTCTGTGGCCTACTACTGTTTTGCCACCTCCAGAATTTCATTGTGCCACTGCCTGACCTCATGCTGCTGCCACCGTCACCTCCACCCTCTGTCATTGTGCCACTCTGTGGCCTACTACTGTTTTGCCAACTCCAGAATGTCATTGTGCCACTGTCTGACCTCATGCTGCTGCTGCTGTTGCTGGTGCCATGACATCCACACTGTGTCATTGTGCCACTCTGACCTCATGCTGTTGCTCCTGCCGCCGTCACCTCCACTCTGTCATTGTGCAATTCTGTGGCCTACTCCAGTTTTTCCATCTCCAGAATGTCATTGTGCCACTGTCTGACCTCATGCTGCTGCTGCTGCTGTGACCTCCATTCTCTGTCATTGTGCCACTCTGTGGCCTACTACTGTTTTGCCACCTCCAGACTGTCTTTGTGCCACTGCCTGACCTCATGCTGCTGCTGTGGCTGCTGCCATTCCCTCCACACTGTGTCATTGTGCCTTTCTCTGACCTCATGCTGCTGCCGACGTCACCTCCACTCTCTTTCATTGTGCCACTCTGTGGCCTACTACTGTTTTGCCACCTCCAGAATGTCATTGTGCCACTGTCTGACCTCATGCTGCTGCCGCCGTCGCCTCCACTCTCTTTCAGTGTGTCACTCTGTGGCCTACTACTGTTTTGCCACCTCCAGAATGTCATTGTGCCACTGTCTGACCTCATGCTGCTGCCGCCATCACCTCCACTCTGTCATATTGCCACTCTGTGGCCTACTACTGTTTTTGCCACCTCCAGAATGTCATTGTGCCACTCTCTGACCTCATGCTGCTGCCGCCGTCACCTCCACTCTGTCATTGTGCCACACTGTGGCCTACTCCAGTTTTTGCCACCTCCAGAATGTCATTGTGCCACTGTCTGACCTCATGCTGCTGTTACTGCCACCGTCACCTCCACACTCACTGATGTTGCCACCTGAGCCCTCGGCTTGTTTTTTTCCATCTGTCGCTGCCATGACTTTATCAGGCTACATTCCCGCTTCAGTTTTTTGGTCTGTTTTGCCCTCTTAATTGCCCAGGGAATTTTATAGTGAAGCGATTCTAAGAGCGGCGGCAGTCATGTGCATGTCATACTAAAACACAACATTGTATGAAGACCAAACCAAGCTCCCTCTGCATATATAAGCATGGCACAATGTTCTACAGCACCCTGCAGGCTTTGTGCAGCCTGGAACTAGCTGTTTTTTAACGTGATTCGTCCCGAAGTTATTCGGACCGAAGTTATTTTTGTCGGGAAATTCGGCGAAGTGAGCGAACCGAATTTTTGAGAAATTCGCCCATCTCTAGTCGTTGTACCACTCTGTGACCTACTCATGTTGCTGCCAACTGACCACTTTCTCACTCGACCACCCTGTGGTTTCCTAATGCTATTTCCACCCTCCACTACTCTTTGACGTCACTAAGCCACTATGTTTGGTTTTGCCGTTCTTTTAATCTGTCAAAAGTAATGAAAAGGAAAAACACAACTGACTGTGTCATAGGAGAAGCCATAAGGTGAGTATGGTCCCTTGTTTTCCTCAGGATTGTCTGATGATTAGGTAGCCAAAAGAAGGAGTGAATACAAAACACAGAAGACATACAAATATTCCATTTACTTGTCATCTCTGTTTTGGATCAACTCCTGTTTCTTTTTGGCTTTAGTAATACTGATGGATTATTGACCGACTGAAAGTGGACACTGATGGATCAAAGGAAGGGCAAAATGATCAGTGATGTCATTGCAAAAATATTGCCGACACCCTCTCCACTCTTTCGGGGAGGGGTGGGAGCTCTTCATGTATCAGCATTTAACCAAACAGGTTCTGTCATATTCTATGGAATCATGTAATGACGATGCAAAAAGGAGTGCGCTCTTTGATGCTATAGTGGGATCTTTGCCCTCTGCTTGGTTCTTTCTAGCTGGCGCTGATATTACCCTGTCAGGCCGCGTTCCCACTTCAGTTACTTGGTCAGTTTTGCCCAAATAAGTGAAGTGTGAAGGGATTCTAAGAGCGGCGCCTGTCATCTGAGTGTTTATGCTAAATCACAGCATTGTATCAATACCAAACCATGCTACCTATGCATATTTCTACATGGCACAATATTCTACAACACCATACAGGCTCTCTGTAGCCAGGAAATAACTGTTTTTTATGTGATTTGTCATGAATAAATTCGGGTTGAAGCGATTTTTTTAGAAATTCACTTATTTCTAATTACAATCTCAGGTAGACAGACAAACAGTAAAAACGCCACAACAGAGAACAAAGCCCTTCTCCAGGCTGACCAGATGCATCACAGCCAACAGTGAGCTTCTAAAACTCCTCTGCAGATTGATTCACGACTGCAGTCTCACCAAGACAGATGAGCAGTAGAGACTCCCCAGAAGAGCCAAGCTTATGTCCTGGCTAAACAATTGTGATATGCTAATTGACAGGCTACTACCTGGGGTGATATGCATTATGCTGATTTTAGTCAATCTTGGTTGCTTCAATTTAGCCAAATGAACAAATGCTGCAACCACTGTATAGCACTTAAAGGTACACTACCATCAGAAAAGAGAATTTTTCATTAAAACCAATATTTCTGGCAAACTTATTTTCTTATTTCCAGAGTCCTATGTAATTAAAAATTGCATGTAAAATATTGTCCATCTCCAGCTGTGAGAGAACTTCTGTGTGGTAGGACAGAGCAATCTGACTTTACTTTAGGTGCTATTTATCTTTATAAAGTCTCTACACAAATAGTAGTTAATCCCCTAACGATTACTCTATCTATTGTTCTCTCCACAGGGATATATAAAATTAGACTAGACCATGAGCAATACATGTAAGAAAAATAGGGTAATCTTTTCTCTGCAAAAGGAAGGGGATTCTTCACACTTATCAGGTTATTGATTACATTATTTATAACTCTCAGGCCAGAGACGACCAGAAAAAAAGGACCATCAATCAATCCTCTTATTGCTGTGCTAATAGATATCACAGAGGGAAAGTCAGAGAGAATAATGTACATAGGGGAACTTCATAAAAATGTATTTAAAAAAACAAACAAAAAACAACCACCCAATTAGAAAAACAAATCCATGAAAAAGTTGCATATTGCTTGTCAACATGTGAAAAGAAAAATGTTGATGGTAGTGGCTCATTTTGTTCAGCTTCATACTTAAATAGACATGTGAAGCTGGGTTATTCTGTAGGTAGCATGTAAATTGATTTACCATAAAAATTATTCAATAAAAACTTAAGAGCAGTACCACTTAAGTGCCTCTCCTCATGGACCACCTGAAATTTTGAATGCAAAGACTTTGTGGTGGCAACCAATCAAATTTCAGCGCTCAAAATTCAAACAAATGACCTAAAGGTAACTGGTCCATGTGACAAGTTGCATTTAGAAAGACCACTCACTATCCCTTTAAGAGAGGACTGTTCAGACCATGCACTGCTTGTTATCTGCAGCAGATTAATCACCAAAATAATGTCTTTATCACTCTCTGGAGCAAGATTATAATGTTACGGTAGAGCCAATGATGATGCCACTTTTTACGTTTGCAAAGCATCCCCCAGGAAAGGTTTTAGAGCCTGAAACAAGCAGGAGAACCTTTGGCGAGCAGGCAGCACCATGAGTTATCCACTGTGATTCCAGGCAGCATGTTAGAGAGAGATATCTGTGTAATTTACTCTACCTGCTATATGCTCCCCTGGTACAAGACGGCAGCTTCATTTAATAAAATAATAATGCAATATTTTACCTAAGCATGTGTAAGCTTTCTTGATATTACAATAAACAACAGCATCTTACAAGACAAGCAGCCGCTCAGATTGGAAACTGTTGTCTGCTTTTTATTGCAGTGCTATATTAAAAAAAAAAAAAAAAAAATGAAGATGAAACTCATTCCATAACTCCATTTAATTCCAGCTCTGCTGGGAAATTGGACTATACCAGTAAGGAGAAAAGACATAAAGACCGGGGGAGACATAAGTGATGGGATGAGATGAGGACGGGAAAGAAAACAGGCATGACAACCAGTACATAAGAATATAACTGGCCATTCTGAAATGTATGTATTTAACTCTTATTGCTTTAGGAATCTGCAAGGACTGATAGGATATAATATGGTGATTTTAACCCTTTAATGACCATTGTGGTCCTAATCAACAAGTATTTTTTGTTTGTTTGTTTTTTCAGCATCATATTCCAAAAGTTATACATTTATTCTGTGGCTCACTACAATTACAGAAATACCAATTTGTTTTGGCTTACTACTATACTTTTACATAAAAAAAGAACCCTAAAAAATAATATACATTATTTTGTTTTAATAAAATTCTAAGCATTATCACATTTTTAATTTTTAAAATATGGATGATTATGAAAGGTCAGTTTTTGTGGGACAGCTTGTTTTCCTTGATACCATTTTGGTGTTCCTTAGACTTTTGGATCATAATTTACTATCTTGTAGAATAAACAAAAAAAAGAACACTAAGGCTAGGTTCACACAGCTTAACTGCGGCGCGTAATTTCGCCCCGCAATTACGCCGCGTGGACGGGGGCGGGGGGGGGGGTGGGGGAGTGAGCGGGGGGCCGGCACTTCGCCGGCCCATAGACAATCATTTGCTAGCGGGCGTATACGCCGCTAGAAAGTGACATGTCTATCTCCCGCCCGGCAGCTTCGCCGGGCGGGGAGAGGAAAACGTAATCCATAGTTCTCTATGAGAACTGTGAATTACCGTAATGAATGGGCCGTTTTGGGCCCCGTAATTGGCGCACTTCGGCGCGTAGTTACGGACCGAAATACGGCCCATTTTAAGCCGTGTGAACATGGCCTAAGGGTATGTTCACGGCGTAATGACGGGGCATATTTCTTCTCATATTTACACTTCAATATGCCTGAAAAGCGCCCCGCAATTACAGTAATTCATAGCTCTCATAGAGAGTATTGTATGTCGGGAGAGATAAGTGACATGTCACTTCTTCCGAACACTTGCATGCCGTGGATAATGGAGATGAATGGGACTGGCCCTCCACACTTTAGAAGAATGTGTTGGCCAGTGTGTACTTCTAAAACACCCAGCGTATTGCAGCGCGCACATTGCGCAATACGCCATGTGAACATGCCATAATGTTTGCATTTTTGTTTATTTATTTTACATCATTCACAATGTAGGGTTATCAACACAAAAATTGTATAACTCAGGTCATCAAATGTAGATTTTCCAGAAGTCTTTGTAAGGGAAAAATATACAGTTTTTAGGATTTACTTGTCATTTTCTTATTTTACAAAAAAACCCTCCTTGAACACTTTTTAACATCCAGTAGGAAGCAATTCTTTGAATGTATCTATAAAACACTGTGGTAATTCTGTGTTTGCATCACCTGTCATTTTTACATTTATAACAGGGGTAACTCTCATACCCCAATTTTGTAAAAGTGTGTGTTTTCCCCTTTAAAAGGTCATTGTTCACTGTTTATAGTCAATGTAATTTCATCGAGTGAGCGCGGGTACTGTTTTGATATTGCCATTGTCTCTGGAAGCCAAAACTTTCAGGAGCAGAAGATACCGACCATTAATATGGGCTCATGATAAGCCTATTACTGGAGTCAGAGACTGGAACACCTGAGTGGTGCTTTAGAAAGGCCTGATAGTTGATGAGACATATGCTAGTGAGCTGGTAAAGGAATCAAGACTTTGGGAGCCATTGCTGAGTCTGCATGGGTTGTGAAGGTGTCCCCAAGTAGGGTAGCCAGGGGGTTAAAAAGTTGGCTGCCTAGGCCAGCTGGTGGCCTATTGACACAAGTTAAGTTGAGCAATTGGACTACTGAACAAAGCAGAATAGTAAATTTTTAAATGTGTTTTTGGAATACAAGTTCAAGAATTAGTGAGTTATCCCCCATCGGGGATAAAAAATGAAAGGTGCAAGGGCTACATTGTATTTCAGCATGTAAGAAGTAAAATTTTTATTTCGTTGACCCTTATCAGTAAAGGTGTCATGTAACTAGTTTAAAAAATAAAAAGGGATAGAGTGTTTAATAAAAAAAAAAAAAATGGTTTTAGGTCCCAAAGGCCCCAGAGTTACTAGAGTTAAGGGGAAAAACCAATTTTGGGAAATTTTTCTTATTAAAAACAATAGGGTGGAAAACAGTCTTTGGGATGTGATAATTAGAGGGGGGCGAATTTCTCAAAATTCGTTCGGTCACTTTGCCGAATTTTTCCGACAAAATTGTTTCGTTCCGAAATTCTTCCCGGGACGAATCGCATTAAAAAGCGTATTTCCAGGCTGCACAGAGCCCGCAGGGGGCTGTTGAACGTTGTGCCCGCTTTTAAAAATGCAGAGGGGCTTGGTTTGGTTTCATTTTATGTTGTGTTTTAGTATGACACGCACATGACTGCCCCGGCCGTTTTGAAACGCTTCACTATAAAAAAGCCTGGGCATTATGGGGGCAAAACTGACCCCAAAAAATGAAGCAGGAACGTAGCCTGATAAAGTCATGGCAGCAAAAGCGGGAAAAAAAAAAACAAATGGGGAGCTCAGGTGGCAACATTAGTGACGGGGTGGGGGGGGGGTGACGGGGGGCAGCCACAGCAGCATGAGGTCAGACAGTGGCACAAGGGACATTCTGGAAGGGGAAAAAACAGTCCCGGGCCCGCGAGTGGCACAAGGGGACACAGTGTGGAGGTCACGGTGGGCAGCAGATGGGGGTTTCGGGCCCAGTGGCACAATGAAAAAAATTCTGGAGGGGCAAAAAGGGAGTGGGGCCAAAAAGAGTGGTACAGTGAACGTGTGGGGGGCACGGGAGGACCCTACAGAGCGAAAAAAGGTCAGACAGTGACAAAAATGACCCCATTTGTGGGGGGGCCGGGCACCCCAACCCTTTTTGGGGGCAGAATGGGGTCGGGACAGGGGCAAAATGAAAATTCTGGGGGTGGAAAAAAAAACGGGAGTGGCCACGTGTGGAGGGGCAGGCAGCACCCACGGAAGCGGGCATGGGGTTGACAGGGGCACAATGACACAGTGTGGGGGGCACGACAGGAGTAACAGAGCAGCTTTGAGGTCAGAGAGTGGCAAAAAATGACATTCTGGGGTTTGGCCCAAAATTGTATTGGGCCACAGAGCGGCACAAGGGACTGAGAGCGGGGGTTCAGGGCCCGGCGCGAAATTGAGTCAGGCAGTGGAAAATTTGGACAGGGGAGTGGGGGTAAAGACGGGGAGAAACGCTTTGAGGTCGAGAGTGGACAATGAAATTTCTGGGGGGGGCCCAAAAAGTACCAGGGCCGCGGGAGTGGCAAAGGGACCAGTTTGGATGTAAACCGGAAAAAGCTACGCAGCAGCGCAATGAGCCCCATAGAGTGGCACAATGACGGGGTGTTGGGGGTGGGTGGCAATACCAGCCCCTTGGAAAAGAGGGGGTGGTGGGCCCAGGGGGAAAAAACTATCAGCAGATTTTGTGGCATCGGGCCCGGGGGGGCGGAATAGAATAGTGGCTGAGGGGGGTTTGGTTTGAACCCAGTTGACCCCCTTAAGGCATTGGGGGTGTGGAAATTTTGGCCGTTCCACCTGTTTTATCTTGAAAAAAGGTTCAGTCGTTAAACCCTTTTTCCCGGGGGACAAGGGGTTCCCCTTGGGGGTAACGGGGCCCCCCCGCCGCACTGAAAAACCCGCTCTGATGCCCCCACTACGGGCCCGGGGAAGGACAGTTTTTCCATTTAAAACTCGGAAAGGGTTCCCGGCCACACACCCAGTTTGGCTGCCCAGTAGTCCAGGGGATCTTTAATGGGGTGGCAGGTGCTGTCAAGTAGGCCACAACCTTTTGGGTTTTCCAGGGGAAATGTCATGCCCTTGCTGCTGTTTGGGGGACCCCCTTTCCTCACTAGGCGGGGAAGGAAAGCTGTCATTAGGGGACCCCAGATTTTAGGTTATGGGGGATGGAGCTGGTACTGCTCCTCCCCCCCCACCTTCCCCGCAGCCCGGCATTTAGTACGTGAGCGTGGGGAAACCCCCGGTCAGGACCTGTCAGGGAGGAGGAGATGCCGCACATGGGGCAGGGGCCCAACGGGATTACGGAGGTTTTCCCCTTTAGTATTTGAGTTTGTTTCCCTTCAATAGCCGGGGAAAAAAGGGACTCCCTTTTTGGGGACCGGGTAGCGAGGGCCCAAATAGGGGGGAAAGGCCGGGAAGTCTTTCCCTCTGGGGATGGGGATATTGGCTGTCATACCCAAGGCAAAAAAGAAATGTTGGGGAATCTGCAAAGGGGAATCCGGGGGCCCCCTTTGCCCCCCATTTGCCCCTTATACTGAACGGTGTTTTGGGAGTCATTGCCTCGTCTTTCCTCTTCTCCATCCCCCTCCCCCAAAGCTGCCCTGCTCCTCCTTTTTTGTCACCGGGGTTGGGAAAAATCCATTTATTTCACCAGACAATGTTTGCTACAATGTCCCCTTTCCTCCTCCTTTTTCCTCCATTTCGCCCCCACCGGACTCTTGTGGCCACGAGATGTAGTGGGGCCACTTTCCAGTCCCTGCCCGGGACGATTTTTAAGCATTGTTCCAGGACATAAAAGCAGGGGAAATGAGTTATTCATCCCTTTAGTCCTGGCAAATTGACAAAAAACGTGGCCCCCTCGAATGGCCTCAAAAAACGGCGGGTGTCACGCATGAGCTGCCACTGGTGAACCAAAGTTAACGGGGAGTTTTTGTCTGCCTGGATCATAAAAAAAAATCGTTAATGGCCTTTCTTGTTTTACAGTGGCCCAAAACATGTGCAGGCTGGAATTCCACGGGGGGAAAAACTTGAAATAAGAGCGTGTTGGGGGAGGGGGCCGTTCTGCCGCTCCCAACCGTGGGGGGTGTTCCTGGCTTTGTGACAAATGGATAAAGTGCATGAAACATTTTCCCTGGCTTTTTCAAAATTGTTTAAGATGGTGGAAGACTTCAGGAATTTTTACAACCAGATTAAAAACACATGCGCCATGCTGGGCGCATGGACCACCCCCCCTCGGTGCAGCGCGGACCCCAAATTTTCCCTCCCATTGTCCGTCACCAGGGTTTTCCAAATTTGCAGTTGGCGGGAGAAAGCCACACATCGATTTCTTGCTCCCATGACGCGGAGCAGTTCATCCCCTGTGTGACTTCGTTGCCGAGGAAAGCAAGGTGTTAAAAAACTGCTTTGGAAAACGCTTTTTCCCCTACACATGTGGTATGATGGAGAAGAAATTTGGGGGGGGAGGGGTTTGGTGGGGGGTGGGGAGGGGGGGAGGGAGGCGGACATTGGCGCAGGAGCAGCAGTTTGACAACGTGGAGGGGGGAAAAAGCGGCTTTCTCCTGCCCCAAGGGTTGTTGGTTTTGTGGGGGGAAAGCACATTCCCCCAGGGGGGCCTTTTAAAGGACATTTACGGGCCCTGACCGTAGTTACAGCCCCAGAGTCCCGTTTGCCTTTGAAACCTTTGGGAAAAAAAAACCGTTTAAGCTAAAGGACTGCCCCCACTTTCGTTCTACTTATTTTTAAAAGTGGGTTTACTCCCTTTTTTGGGGAAAAAGAAATTACGGCTTGAATCTCCCATCTGGGGTGGCACAACCCCATTGGGTTCTCTGGTGCAGAGTCCCCCTTTTGGAAAGGGGAAGGGGGCGCAGTACCCAAAAAATTGGGGCAGGGGCACGGGGCAGTGCTGCACCCTTAGGATGGTTGGACGGTTTTCTGTTGTCTCTTTACAATCGCCTTCTGAACGAACTGTTTGGGGCCATTTAGGGAGCGAGGAGGGAAAAATCTGGACCGGGGAGGTTTTCAAAGGAAAAGCTGCCTTTGCAGAGGTGGTGGGGGCTTGGCCCGGGTGAAATGGCATTTGGTGCCCACTGGCCGCTGCTGTGCTGCAGCGGGAGGTGGACCCCCACATTGAGCCACGTTTCTCCCCCGGCCCCCGGTGGTGACGCTTTCATGGGGTTTTCGCCGGGCGGTGTGCCCCAAAGTTAGCTCCCTGGGCCCCGCTTCACTTTTGCCCACGATTTTAAAAATTACCCCTATTCGGCTCCTCCCGGGGTCTTAGCAAAGAACTGCCACACCCCCCGAGTAGATGATTTTACCCCCAACGCTCCGCACTGGTGATACTGCCCCCGCTGCCTCGCTGAAGGGCCCTGTGCCGTTTCTTTTCCCTTTGGAAATGGTGGGGTTTTCTACCCCGTGGGGGCTTTTCTCCCGACCTCACATGCTGTACCCCCGCTGATCAAAGGGGCCCCACAACCCATTTCTGGGTGGCCTGCCCGACGGGGCAAAACTGACGCCCCCTTCTCCTGAGATGATGAAGCCCTTGCTCACCCCGGGTCCCCAAGTGCGGGTCGGGGTTCATCTTCATCTATTTGTGTTTCATGTCCTATGTCCTCATCACCGGGCTTTGGGAAGCCGAGGGGTACCCCTTTACCACATGGGCCTCCCCTGCCACTCTCCCCATCTTTCTTTGCCGCCCACTGCAAAAAGCTGGGGGGTATTGGGCCCCCTTTTTTTCGCTGCCAAGTAGGCTGTGATGCCCTCCTCAAATTGTTCATCCCGCTATATTGTGGCGCTGAGCCCAGAAACCCCATAGGGAGATCCCCGGCCGAGGGAACTGGAAGGGAAGAGGCGGGCTGAGGACAGGTGAGGGCCGCTGAACCCCCTCCCCCGGGCCCTTGGGGGCCAAAATAAGGTTTTTTGTGGTTTTGAGGGGTTCCCCCCGACTCTTGGCTGGGGGTTTTCAGATGTATTTGGGGGGAAGAGGTTGGGCCCAGTCAACCAATCCAAAACCCTTGGGTTTTTTGAAAACCACGGCCGAGGGACAGGGAGTTGTGGGGCCCCCCGAGTGACCCCTTTTTGGGGGACGTCCCCCCTTTCTGTGCGCGACCCGGGCCCCCTTTCAAAAAATTTTTTGTGCCCCTGCCACTCGCAGGGTTCAGGGGCCCGCCACCTCTCCCGTTGAAAATACTGTTTGTTCTAAAAAGTACAGACCCTGTTTTTGGGAAACTATCTGTATTGATAAATATACACCCTGTTTTTTGGGCTCCAAATGAACCCAAATAACAACTTGGGTAACCCCTTTGGGTTTTTAAAATTTCGCTCCACAAAAAGGGCCCCCAAAAATTTACTTGTAGTGTAGTTTACAAGCACTGTGTGTTTTACTTAAAAGTAAAAACACAAAAGGCTTAATTTAAACCCTTCCCTTTTGAATTATGCTACAAAAAAAAATGTAAAATTTTTTGGTGTTGAAAAGACGGTTTTTTTTTGTAGCACCAGCAGCCAAAAAAAAACGCTTAAATTAAAACCTGGTGTAAATTGCGAAAGGGAAATTTAGACCACAAACTAGTAGGGGTTTGTAGCGTGTTTAAAAGGCCCTATTTTCTACGCACACCCAAAAAGGGGATAAAAATTGTAATTAAACCCTTTTATTTTGGGAAATTTGGCTACCAAAAAAAAAAAATATATTTTTGGGTTTAAAAAGACGGGTTTTTTTTTGTCAGCACAGCCGCAAAACAACGCTTAAATTTACCCCCGGATGTAAATTGGAATTTTTAAATTTAGCCCCCACAAAAATAGTAGCTTTGTGCGTGTTACAATGGGTATTTTCTTCGCCACAAACAAGGTTAAATTGGGAAAATTTAAACCCTTTTTGGGTTTAATTAGGTACAAAAAAAAATAAAAATATTTGGCGTTGAAAAAAAAAGGTTTATTTTTGTCAGCACAGCAGCAAAAACGTTAATTTTAACCCCCGGATGTAAATTGTGCAATTTGGAAATTTAGCCCCCACCCAAAAAAGTAGCTTTGTAGCGTGTTAAATGGGTTTTTTACGGCCCCCCCCCAACAAAAGATTAAAAATTTTAAATTAAAACCCTTTTTTGTGAATTAGGCTTTCCCAAAAAAAAAAAAAATTTTATATATTTTGGGGTTGAAAAGACGGTTTAAATTTTTTTTCCCCCCCCCCCCAGAGCAAAAAAACGGGTTAATTAAACCCCTGGATGGGAAATTGCGAATAGAATTGGGGCCACCCCAAACTAGTTTGTTTTTTTGGTGTTACAATGGGTATTTTCTACGCACACAACAAAAGGGTAAAATTGTAATTAACCCTTTTCTTGGGGAAATTTGGCTACCAAAAAAAAAAAAATATTTTTGGCGTTGGAAAAAAAAGGGGGTTTTTTTTTGTCTGCACAGCAAAGGGAAAACAAGCTTTTAAATTAAACCCCCGGATGTAAATTTGGGAATAGAATTGAGCCACCAAAAAATAGTAGCTTTTTAGCGTGTTTTCAATGGCGTATTTTTTTACGCCACCCCAAAAAAGAGATAAATTGTAATTAACCTTTGCTTGTGAATTTGGCTTTCCAAAAAAAAAATTTTTATATTTGGCGTTTTTAAAAAGACGGTTTTTTTTTTGTCAGCACACCAGCCAAAAAAACGGGTTAATTTAAACCCCTGGATGTAAAATTTCGCAAAAAGAATTGAGCCCCACAAACTAGTAGTTTGTTGCGTGTTAAAAATGGCTATTTTTAAGCCCAAAAACAAGAGATAAAATTGTAATTTTAAACCCTTTTCTTTTGGGGAAAAAAGGTTCCAAAAAAAAAAATTTTTTTTGGGTTGAAAAAGACGGGTTTTTTTTTGTCAGCCCCCAGAAAAAAACGCTTTTAAATTTAACCCCCGGATGTTAAAAATTTCGCAAAAGAATTTAGCAGCCAAAAAAAAAAAGTTGGGATTTGTTTTTGTAAAAAAACGCTGTTTCTTTAAATGGGAATTTCAACCCGGAAAATGGCTTAGGGTCCCCCCTTTGGGTATTGGGTTTCTTATGCAGCTGAAATGGGGCGCCATGGATTTCGATCCAATTTCCCCCAAAAAAACCCCGGGAAAAAGAACATTCCGAGAAAAAAGTCTCTGAAAACAAGTGGGACACACCCAAAAAGCCTTGTGTTTAAAAAACCCCTTTTTTTCAGGAAAACGCTTAACACCCCCGCAGCAGCACTTCCCCCGTTGTAAAAAGTGGGGGTGTGAGCTCCCCCGCGGCAGCGCTCGGGCTTATATAAGGGGGGGGTGACGTCACAGAATCCCGGGCCGGGGCTCTGAAATTTGGGTTTTTCTTGCACTGTTTATGCCGGCTATGCCCCCTTTTTCCTCCCAGGGGTTGGGTTTGCCCCATGTAGCGCCATGTGCTCGCGCCATTTTATCAATCAAAAAAACACTTTTTGTTCCCGAAGTACCCAAAGGTTTGACTTCGTTTTCCCAACCGAAGTTTTCCCGAAAATTTTAAACCCAATTCCAATTGTTAGGAAACGATTCGCCCCCCTTAGTTATTTTAAAACATGGTTTTTAAAAACGTATTGGTTTGTCAAAAAGGGGGTTTAAAATTTGTGACAAACAGCAATATTCAGCTTGTCTGTAAATTCACATCAGGGACTATGCCCCTAAAATTGTATAATTTTTTTCACTAACGGGATTTATTTTTTTGTTTCTGATGAAATAAAGAACTGCTAGTTTAAAAGGGAAATTTTTCCCCTTTATTAAACCTTTGTCCTCCCTTTCTATGATGTTTGACCCTCTTGGTCCTGGTAAACATGGGCATAGAAGCAGAAAACTATTGGTACATAAATAAATACTTACAGGTAAAACATGATTTTGGTTAATATTCAAAGAGTTAGCTGGTTTAGATAACCCATATACAAATTCCTTATTTCAGTTTCATTCCATGTCTATTAATTTTTCAGAGTGGATAATGGCTACAGTTAGAGATGGGCGAATTTCTCAAAAATTCGATTCGGTCACTTGGGCCCAAAATTTTCCGGGCAAAATTTTGTTTGTTTCCGAATTATTCGGCACGGAATCGCGTTAAAAAGCAAGCTATTTCCACGGTGCACAGAGCTGCAGGGTGCTAGTAGAATGTTGTTGCCATGCTTAAATATGAAGTGGGTAGCTTGGTTTGTTCTTCATACATTGTTGTGTTTTGTATTGACACGAGATGACTGCCGCCGCTCTTAGAAATCGCTTCACTATAAAATTCCTGGGGCACTTAAGAGGGCAAAATCTGACCAAAAAAACTCAAGGCGGGAATGTAGCCTGATAAAGTCATGCAGCGGGAAAGCTGGAAAAAAAAACACGATGAGAGCTCAGGTGCACAATTAGTGACAGTGTGGAGGTGACGGCCGGCAGCACAGCCAGCATGAGGTCAGGCATAAGTGGCACAATTACATTCTGGGGGGTTGCACAAACACAATTAATCCACAGATTGTACAAAGAATAGAGCTTAGAGGTCATCCCAAAAAGGCGGCAGCCAGCCATTTGAGGTCAGGCAGTGGCGCAATGACTTCTGGAGGCGGCAAACAAAACAGTATTAGGCACACGTGGCACAATGATACAGGTGGAGAGTCACGACAGCAGCAGCATGAGATCAGGCGTGGCACAATGAATTCTGGAGGCGGTAAACAGTATTAGGCCACAGAGTGGACAATCACAAGTGTGGAGGTCACGGCGGCAGCAGTATTGATCAGGCGTGGCACAATGACATTCTGGAGGGCGGCCTTAAACAGTATAGGCACAGAGGCACAATCACACCAGTGTGGAGTCACGGCGGCAGCAGTATGAGATCAGGCAGTGGCCACAATGCAGTATGGTGGCGGCAAAAAAGTATTAGGCCACAGAGTGGCACAATACACAGCTGTGGAGGTCACGACAGCAGCAGCATGGAGATCAGGCAGGGCGCAATGACATTCTGGAGGTGGGAAAAAACAGGAGAAGCCACAGAATGGCATAATCACTGAGCGGAGGTCACGGGCGGCAGCAGCATGAGTCAGGCAGTGGCTTCAATGCACACAGTGTGGAGGGACACGGCAGGAGTTCACAGCAGCAGCTGAGGTCAGAGAGAGGCACAATGGACATCTGGAGGTGGCAAAACAGGAGGAAAGCCACAGGAGTGGCACAATGACTGAGAGCGGTGGGTACGGCGGCTGCAGCATTGAGTTCAGGCAGTGGCACAATGACCAGTGTGGAGGACATGGAGCGCCACAGCAGCATACATGAGGTTAGGGAAAAAAACAGTGCACTATGAACAGTGTGAATGTTCACGGCAACGTGCAGCAGCAGCATGAGGTCATAGAGTGGCTCAATGACAGAGTGTTGAGCTGGGGTGGCCATAATTTTTTTTTTTTATTTTAACCCTGTCCCTGGTAAATGATGGTGGTAGGGCAGGATGGAGAAAACTGCATACTGAGAGTGTTTTGTGGCATCAGGCTGGTGGCGAGGCATCAGAATAGTGGCCTGAGGCAGTAGAAGGTAGTTTGGAATATACAAATTGTAAAAATGCTGTGCACATCTAAAATATATTCTGAAAAAGACGCCTATGTGAGGTAACATGGTTAGTGTGGGACTCACCTGCTATGGGATACCCTTGACGTTGTTGGGAGGTGAGATTAATACATTCTTGTGATCAAATACTGTAAACTAAGAGTCCCTGGTTTTTCATATTTTCCTTAGCAGTAAAGTATTTGCATTTACAAGATTCCCATATATACCTTGAGTTTTATTTAGTTTTTAGTGTGCCACTGATATGTGTGTTGATGTATTTTTGCATTTTCAGTGTGCACCTATGATTGCGTTTTTCAGATTATATTTTAGATGGATGCACTGCTTATAATTACGTTTTGTAGTCCATTTGAGGTTGGCAATCTCAATGGCTTGCTGCATCAGCTGCTCTTTTAAACCTGTGCAGGATAAATCTATTGCTAGTTCCTACATACCCTGAAGTTGCAGTCTGGATTGGCGCTCGTGAGGTAACATGTTTACGTGTAGGACTCACCTGCTTGGGATCAATTGAACGTTTTGGGAGTGAAGCTTATACAATCTTTGATTCAAATACTGTAAACGAAGAGTCCCTGGGTTTTTCATTTATTTTTCTTAGCAGTAATTTTGCATTTCCAAATTTCCTATATACTTGAGGTTTTACTTAGTTTTTAGTGTGCCACTGATATTTGTGTTAGATGCAGGTAGTTTGAACCCAGACTGACGCCAAAGGCATTGGTGTGTGGAAATCCTGGCCGATCCACGCTGATTCATCTTGACAAGGTCAGTCGTTTCCACTTTCGTGGACAAGCGGGTTCTATTGGGGTAACGATGGCCCCGCCGCACTGAACAACCGCTACTCTGATGCCACACTACTGCGGGGCAGGACAGCTACTCCACTGCATAACTCGGGCAAATGTTGCTGGCAACAACATCCAGTTCTGGCTGCCCAGTAGTCCAGCGGGTTCTTCATAAACTGTGGTGGCAGAGTGCTGTCAAGAGGCCACAAACCTGTTGGTTCAGAGGGACTGATCAGGTCCTGCTGCTGGCTGTGCTAGGCGTACTGCCCCTCCATCACTAGGCGGGTGATGGAAGCTTGTATCAGTGACTCTAGATTAGGTTATACTGTTGGAGTGGTACTGCTCCTACTCCTCCCACCTTCCCCCAGCAGCCGCGGCGAGTAGTACATGCGCGCTGAGGAAACCCCCACTCAGACTGTCTCAGAGGAGGGACGATGCCGCACCTAGGCTGCGGGCCCAAATGATTCACGGAGGATTTCCCCTATAGTATTTGAGTTTGTCTTCCCTCTCAATAGCTGGGGAAAAAGGCTCCCATTTTGGACCGGTTAGCCGAGGGTCAATAGGGTGGGAGAGCCCGAAGTCATCCCCGTCTGCGATGCTGGCTATTCAGCTGTCATAGCCAGGCAAATCAGAATGCTACGGGCCATCTGCACAAGTGACTCCGACAGGGGCTCCTGCCTCATTTTCCACTGTTAATACTGCCACGGGCTGGGGGGTTCATCTGCTCATCTGCCTCATCTCCATCCACCTCCTCCAGATGCTCCTGCTCTCCTCTCTTGTCACCTGGTAGAAATCCACTCATTTCACCAGACAATGCCTTCTGCTCCAATGTCCTCCTCCTCCATATTCAGTCCCCCACCGGATTTGGTGGCCACGAGATGTAGTCGCCAAGTCTCCAGTACCTGCCCAGACAGATTTTCAGGCATCTGTACCAGGTCATAAGGCAATGGAATGACGTTATTCATCCCGTAGTCAGGGGACTGACAATAACGTGGCCTCTAGAATGGCCTTCTCAAACTAACGGCAGGTGTCATGCATGAGACTGCACACTGGCTGACATCAAATAAGTTACACAGGGGAGTTACTTCTGTCTGCCTGGATCATCAAAAATCGTTAATGGCCTTTCTCTGTTCATATACAGTCGGTCCAACATGTGCAGGCTGAAATCCAATGGGTGTAAACATCGCATTATCAGAGCTGTATTGGGCGAGGCCGTTCTAGCTGCTGACACAATTCGAGGAGGGTGTTCCTAGCTTTGTACGAATGGATTAAAGTTGAATGCACATTTCCTGGCCATTTTCAGAATGTTCTGATGATCGGTGAAGACTTCAGGAACTTTTTCACAGCCAGGATTGAAAAAACACATGCGCCATGAAGGGCGCATGGACATCCATTCGTGCAGCGCGGACACCTGTTCCTCCCTTTGCCCGTCCCCATGGTTCGATTTGCATTTTGGCGGGAGAAAAGCCACACATCGATTTCTTGTGCATGAAGCGGAGCAGTTCCTCCCTGTGTGACTTGTTCGCCGAGGAAGCCAGGTGAAAAACTGCGTGACCCCGCTGTGCCCTCCTGTGGTTGATTAGAAAGTACTTGTGGGGGCTGGATGGTGGTGGTGGAGGAGGAGGAGGGGACTTGGGGCAGGTGCGCAGTTTGACAACGTGGAGGAAAAAGGGCTTCCCTGTCCAAGTTGTTGGTGTCCCTGGGCGGGAAAGCACATTCACCAGTGGGGTAAAAGGACATGTACGGGCCCCTGCCCGTAGTTACAGTCCAGCGTCCGCGCTGGGGGGCCCCTTGGGAACAAACCGATAAGCTAAAGGATGCCCCACTTCTGTTCTACATATTTGAAGTGTGGTACTCCCTTTTTTGGGAAAAAATTAAAATTACGGTTGGGAATCCCCATTTTGGCTCGGCAAAAGCATATTTCCCCCCAAAACTCAATCCCCCCATTTAAAAAACTCTTACAACAACGGGGCAAGCATTCGTTCCCTTTAAAACCCCAACTTTGTTTTTGAAATTCGCCTCGCTGACGCTGCGGCGCCATGAGTGCGAGGAGCAGGGGCTCTGGACGGGAGATGTGTCAAAGAGAAACCGCCCCCTTTGCAGAGGTGGTGGAGCCTTGAGGGTGCAATGGCATGCATGCCACTGGGCGTGCTGCTGCTGCTGTTGCTGCGGCGGGCAGGATGGATCCAACATCTAAGCATTTTTCTCCGGCCCCGGATGGTGATGCATGTGTTGAGCGGGGCCGTGGTGCAACATTAACCCCCTGGCCACGCTTCACTTTTGCTTATAGTTTCCCTACATATACCCTATTGGGTCCTGGGTGTTTAGAAAAGAACTCCCCACACCCCGGTATCGGATTTTACCCCCAACCCCCGCAGAGTGAACTGCCGCGGCTGCCTCGCTGGCCCTGTCCCCGCTACTTTTTTGGGCCCTCGAAGGGGATTTTTACCCGGGGGCCGCGGGGGTCCCGACCTCACTGTGCATCTGCTGACTCCGGCCAATCCCCATTGTGGCTACGCCGCGCCTGGAGCCAAGTGACGCCTCTTTCCTGCGATGATGAACCCCTTGCCTCCCCCGGCTCCCAAGTGCGGTGGCTACATTTCATCTATTTCTGTTTCTCGTCATGAGTCCTCTTACGGTTTGGTATGCCAAGGTACCTTCCAATGCCTCCCAGCCCTCTCCACATCTTACTTTGTGCCTACTGCAAGAGCGGGGATTTTGGCCCCCATTTCTTCGTCCCAAGTAGCTGTTACTGCCTTCCTCAAATTGTTCATCCCGCTATATAGTGGGCTGAGCCCGACCAATAGTAGACTTGGCTGGGGGAAACCGGGATGGGACGAGGGGGCTGAGGACAGGGAGGGCCGTGACCCGCCCCTGGGCCTGCCAATAAGGCCTGTGTCTGGGTTTCCCCCCGACTCTTGGCTGGGGTTGTCGAGTCTTTGGGGAGGAAGAGGAGGCCCTAGTCAACCAATCAAGAACCCTTGGGTTGTGAAAAAACACCGGGGGCCGCTAGATGACAGCGGCGTTGTGGCCCCCCGAGGGGCCCCCTGCTGCGACGTCCCCCTTTGCTGTGCTGAAACCCTGGGCCTGTTCAGGAATTTTTGTGCCATCCCATCGCAGGTGCAGGCTGGTTTCTCTGTTGACTATGTTTGTTCAAAAATGTACAGACACTTTTTGATGAGATTTTGATTTGATAAATATACCCTGTTTTTGACTCCAAATGTACCCTGTAAAAGCTTGGGAAACCCCTTGGATATAAATTGCGAAACAAAGGGCCGGGAAAAAAATTTATTTGTATGGTCGTTTAAAAACACGTGTGTTTTACTAAATGAAAAAAGCACAAACAGGTTAATAAAACCTTGGACTTGAATTAGGCTCGGAAAAATGTATATATTTTGGGTTGAAAAAGGGGTTTTTTTTGTCAGCACACCGCAAAACAACGTTTAATTTAACCCCCTGGATGAAAATTGCGCCAAAGAATTGAGGCACAAAACTGAGCTTTGTAGGTTTTTACAATTGCGTGTTTTACGCCAACAAAAAGAAAAACAGTTGTAATTAACCTTTGCTTGGAAATTTTGGTACAGGAAAAATTTATATTTTTGGCTTTGAAAAAGACGGTTTCTTGGGGTCACCCAACCAGAAAAACAAGCTAATTAACCCTGGATGTAAATTCCCACTAGAATTGAGAAACCAAAAAAATGAAGTGGTATTTTATTGAAAAAAACGTGTTTTTTTAAAATGAATACAACAGGAACTGGCTTGACCCCCTTGGATATTGAAGTATAGCAGCTGCAGTGGAGCAAAATGGATTTCAGACCCAATCCCCCAAAAAATTTAAAATAAACTTTTAAGAAAAGTTCTAGAAAAGTGAGACCCCCCCACAGAAATCGCTATAAAAAAATAAATTCTTCAAAAGAGTATCACCCCCGCCGCACCTTCCCCAAATGTCAATTTTTGCGTGGCCCCATTATTTTCCAGCAACGTGTTGGTATGGAGGTCACGGTTCCGAATTTTTGGGCCCCCGGGGAAATGCATGCTATCTGCTGTATATCCCTCCCCCGGGCTTGTACCACTGCAGCAGAAGCTAAAGGTCTGGATTCAGCTCAACTATACCCGCTCCTACTACGTGGCTACCTGTGCATGCACACCCACCAGCTAGAGCACGGTAGCTTCCTTAAATTTATAGGGACAGTTCTGATTTATTTTTCCAATATCATGTGGCCACCTGGGTTAAAAGGAACTTCCTGCCTCTGCCTCAGTGTCAGTTCATTGCTGTTCATCCTAGAATCCTTACCCCTGCCTGCTGTACCCTTGCAAATTTTAACCTGTGTTCCCAGTGTTTTCCCTGTGTTTAAAACCCTGATTTCCCACTTTAATTTTCCCCTGCTGTTTCCTGACATTGTACCTGCCAGTTAACTTTCTGGGACTCTGCTACCCGTCTATGGTTACACTTGCTGTGACCTTTCACCTTTGCCTATAACCAGTGTTCTTGTCCTGCACATCGACTGCCACCGCAAGTGGCAGTGATTTCCTGTGTTTAACCCTGTGCATCCATGTTTGTTTCCTGTTTTCCTGTGTTGTACCTGCCAGTTTTTGTACCTTTTTGGGGACCATTATGGCTACACCTGCTGTGAACTGTCACCTCTGCCTAGAACCAGTATCCTTGTCCTGTACATCAGCTGCCACCTCGAGTAGCCTAACATCTACACTTGCGGTGGCCCAGAGGATCTACGAATACCCAGCATCCATGGTATCAGTGCCTACAGACACCATTGGTTGTTACATGGAGTTCAGTAGAACTTCACTGGTTGCCAATGGAACCCCAAAGAAAGGGGATCATGCTCTCTTTCGTAGTCCTTCCCCCAAAGTGTCTTTTTTTGGAGGGGACAGCCCCTTTTTTTAAACCCCAGGTCCCTCTCCCCCTCTTAGCTCTAAAATGTCCTCTTTTTATTTGGGAAATAGATTGCATCAATAACTGACTTTTTCTTGCTTTAAAAAATATTGAATGTTCCTGTGTATATTGTAACAAATTATTAATTTATCATCATTTGGGTACAATGTTCCTGAAAATGTGTCCCTTTTTGGTTTAAAAAATTTACAGGATGTTTGTGTGGGCGTGGGTTGTGTGTGTGTGGGGTGATACATGTGTTTTGGGGGGTTAGCGGTGGGTAAATGTGTCCCTATTTGCGATCTGTAAAAGTTGGGAGGTATGAGTATGACACATGTTGGCATTCATGGTTCCCTCAATGAACTGTAGCTCCCCACAGCTGGCAGTACTCATCACCCCAATACTTCACTCCCCCACCATGCTTCTTAGGGAAGAACACTTATCTTTGTACTCCCCACCCTTTTTGCTGTAACCTGCTTGACCCTTTAAACCCAAAAAAGTTTATCTTGGTTCATCAGACCACGGACATGGGTTCCCGTAAACCATGTCATTTGTTGCTTGCCTCAGCAAACTTCTTGTGGGTTATTTTCATTATCTTTAGAAAAAGGGTTTCTTTGGGATATCAAAGTTTCATTCAGTGGTCATCATTTTAAAAAAA
Source organism: Phyllomedusa bahiana (assembly GCA_025379985.1). Classification (NCBI taxonomy): domain Eukaryota; kingdom Metazoa; phylum Chordata; class Amphibia; order Anura; family Hylidae; genus Phyllomedusa; species Phyllomedusa bahiana. The sequence continues at coordinate 45,700 of JAODAL010006870.1, read as the reverse complement.
ATTTCCTTTTAGTATTAAATTCCCATTTTAAAAACATTTTTCCACAAATTTCCCTAAGCATGTCCACATTTCCGAGATAATTATAAGGTATATGCAAGTGCTTTGGTGTGGCTTTACTTAGCCGTTCATCTATACTCTTGATGCTGTTCCCATGAGGTTGAGCGGGTACGAAGGGGCGGAACAGAATGACCGGCAAAGTTTTGGGGGCAAACTCCTCCCCTTTCCCGAAACATGCATTTCTAAAAGGGAAAAACCCCCTTTTATACAAAACCAAACAAGTTAAAAAAACACCCTAATATAACTTTTATTTTTTTAAATTTTAAAAAATTTTGATTATGTTCATTAATCCTTATTTTGGCTGACCTGCTGGTCTGCACTACATATATCTTTCCGCTCGAACATTTTATCATATATACCACGCTTCTGCTGTCACATGTGTGGAACCTTTTATTTTTGGGTAGCCCTTAGTAGGATGTTGTATTTATTCTCCCTTAATTATGGAAGAACAATTCTGACACCACAAACATGCAAAAGTGCCTGACCTAGTTGATCTCAAAACTGTTTGGTATCTGTTTTTTTTCTCCATTTTTTAGCTCTGAAAAGGTCAATTGTTGACCTAAAGTTTTTCCTTTATGGTAGATCCATTGTGAAGGATCCCTAAACAAATGAACCATATTTGATATCAGAACGGAGAATTTTCCAATATTTTTTAAAAAGGCTTGTTGCTGATATTATACTGACATGTAAGTAAGCTTAGATTCCCTTTTCTTTACATTAACCTTCAATAAATCGGATTGAGGCTGTGCAAACACCTCAAGGCCCATGGTCTCCAACTACCTCTCTTTCCTAGCTTCTATTCATGAACTAATTAATGATTTTCTCCATATTTTCCAAATATTTAGCATCATCAGAGCATTACGAATGTTGTTTTAAATGGGGTTGGATATCCCTTTTTAAACCCGAGGGCAATTTGCCTTTTCCTTTTGGGGTACTCATTTTGTTACCCGCAGTTTGGGCTTTGTGGTGTGTGTTGAGTTATTTTGAGGGGACACCCAAAATTAAATGTTATAAAGTACACACGCTACTTGACTTTTATAAAGTGTTGTTCCCTGAAAAATATTACAAAAAGACAAAAATATGAGGGGGTGTTACTTTTTTGGGGTACTGTATCTTTTGGGGGACCCCCGACTTCAGGGTTGTTGTATGAATGGGGCTGCACCAGTTAATCAGATTGATGTCCAGTACGAAAACTGTTTATTGCCCCTGTCTTACATATTATTAAAAGGTCCTTCGACAAAAACTTCAGCAGTTTTCTATGCTCCATCTTAAGGGCGAGTTTGTGCTATTTCTAATAGTGATGAGCGATTACGTTGCCTATCGCATCGGGTCGTAGTCGATATCGCAAATTTTCAATAAGATACCCTAGTCGATAATAGATTATCGCGTGACCCTTAAACTCTATGGGAGGGAAAAACACCTTCATTCTTAACCCAAACAGGGATGGAGAAGTGGAATTTTAAAATCCCCAAAAAGGGAAAAGTATGTGTAATCTTAGGCAAGACAATTAGGTTTAAATGCCACAGAAAAAAAAAAGCAGACCATTCACGATGAACCCCCTTACAATAGCCCTGGGCCCGAACCCCGCCTAATGAAGACCGATGAAATCGTGAAACTGTCACTTGTGGATTTTACGGGGAAAAAAGGCTCGTGTCCCTCTCCCTCCGTCGCTGGCGGACCCGTTTTCAGAGTGTCCAACGTCGTTCCAGAATAAGATCACCCCAATGTCATGCTGCAAGGGCATTGCCGCACTGACCTTTTGGTGGCTTCTTCAAAATTGGCACGTGATGCCACCAGGGACTTTGGGGGAAAAAGCCCTGCACCCTCCCTGCGGGGTTTTTAAGAGCGTGCGCCCAGCCTGAGAGCCACCGTCACCCCCCGAGAATCCACCCCGCTCACCCGTGAGCTTTACAGAGATATGCGGGGTTGGCCGTGCTTAAGTCCCCTGTTCGTGGTCAGAGGGGCTTTCCCCGGGCCCCAGATGCAGACAAGCGCTTGAATTTTAGTGACACGTGGGTGGCCAGGGCGGGGGCGGGTTTTTTTGGCAAAGAAATGCCCGCTCGGATTGGTATTTGGGGGCAGGCAAGGGCCAGACGTGCGGAAAACCATCTGGTCACAGACGGAAAAGGAAAAATTTCCCCAAGGGCCAAAAGCCCGGCAAGCCGAATTCGGCTTTTGGCTTTGGGTGGGGTTTTGGGTGAAAGTGTTTCTTCTGCTCCCAAACCCGGAAGAAGAAGGCTGGCTGTAGATGGCCGCTGTACGGCATGAGGGGGTAAATGGCGGGGGAGAAGGGGAGGATGGGTCTCTGGTGGTGCTGGGGGTACTCGGGGAGGGGCTGAAGCGGGGTGTCCTGTCATGACTCTGAGGACATGGGAGTGAGGAACGCTTTGGGGGTGGGGAGAGGGGGAGGAGAGACGAGGGTGTGACAGTGGTTGGAAGCCCGGCGTCATTGGCCCCTTTTTTTGGGCCAAGTGTTGCTCCATTTTAATCTGCATTCGCTGCATGTGACTGATATGTTGGTGGTGGTTAAAAAACCTAAGGTTCTTGCCTCTACTTATGCGTTTATGGAAAAAGGGGCATATGGACCTCGTGGGGGGAATCAGAGGCTTGTCAAAAAGGCCCAGGCTTAGAGGTCCCGGACCTTTTTTAGGGGATAAGCGGAGGAGCGGGGTTTTCCCCTGACCGGGTGGGGAATCATATCAGGACTTCTGGACCGCCCCTTTCCCTTTTTGAGGCGGGAACCGTACTGACATACCCCCGTCTTCCTCCTCATCCAGTGATGAAGCGCTCGCAAGCAAATTCTGTGAAAAGACCACGTTGGATCTGCAATGTCTATCATCATCATCAACCAGGTGACTTCGTCGTCCTGTTATTCTGCATCCAGGAGCTGCAGGCTACAAGCAAAGGGACTGCAAGGCGTTGCGACCGCCCGGGATTTTTGCCGATTGACCGGATTCCTTCTCCTCCTCCTGATGGCATCAGTAACTGGGCGTCAGAGCAACAAAATCATACTCTTTGGCCTCTTGATCTTTTAACATGCCTTCTGACCCCCACTGCATTTTGTCATCAAAGAGGTCTTCAGAAAATGGATTATCCACAGTGGCGGGTACACGAGTTGACATTTGGGCTGCCTTTGCTTCATGTTGGACGGATGCTGATGATGCTGATGACGACATTTGTGGCTGTGACTGGGAGGACGAGGAGGTAAGACTGCTGGATGCAGGTTGCATTAACCACTGAAGAACAGATTGGCGACGCTGTTCGTTACTGAGATTCACAGGGCCCTGACCCAGCGATGACAGGCCTGACGGTCCTGCAACCGACAATCCACTGGCTTGCGTGTTGTCGCCAGCACTGGAAGGAGCACCTTCTCTCGTACCTCTACCTCCATGTCCTACCCCCCTCTTTGCTCGCTTACCACCTGCATTTCGCTCCATATTCAGAAAGATAAAATTTGAGAGGGTATGGAAGAGTTTTGGAACGTCTCTTATTAAAAGACGGCAAATCACAGCTATTCTCAAATCCCTCAAATCAAAACAAATGCTCGATTGAAATTTAAGTGCTAGGTACCTCTATCAACAAAGCTTGACTGACCAAAAGTGAAAAAAACAACTGTCTGAAATGTATACGGATAATAAAAGGTATTTTTGGCACCTATAAGTACACCTGTGGTGACTACAAAGTTGCTGGAATCAAATTTAACTGCAACGTGGCTCTATCAACACAGCTGGCCTGCGCCATAGTGAAAAAAACACGTATCTGAAATGTATACGGGATAATAAAAAGGTATTTTTTGGCACCTATCAATTCTCCTGTGGTGACTACAAAATTGCTGTATTCAAATTTAACTGCAAGGTGGCTATATCAACAAAGCTAGACTGGGCAAAATTGAAAGAACACCTATCTGAAATGTATACTGATAATAAAAGTGGAGTTTTGCACCTAACAAATAGACCTGAAGTTACTAGAAAAGATTTGTATCCTAATATAAGGCAATGCAATGTTTAAACAAAGTTTTGGTTGTACAATATCCAGTATCCATTATAGAGCTTGTCTGTGTTCGCCCGCGCCCCCCCCCCCTCCCGCTTCCCCCTGTGACTTTACAGCGGTAGATGCTCCTTTAAAATTCTCTGCCTAACTACCTAAAATCTGCAAATCTCTGATCTAACTAACTTCTAAGTATCACAGCTAAAAGTAGAGCTGTCTCTGTTTGGACAGAGGCAGAGCGCACGTCCTACTGCTATGAGACGCTGACAGATACTGATCATGAACAGGAATGGGTGTTCTATGTAAAACGAGGTCATGTGATTTTTCCAGCCAATCGCAACCATACACATCCCAGTCATGACGTCGCACACACATCTCACCCTGCTCTATTCTGTAAGCTGATTTGCTGGCCGCCAAAATGACAGGAAGCGCCGAAAAATGGCGCGATATTAATAGATTATGCACAGATTTTAACCTAAATTATCGCGTGATCTAAAAAATCCGATCATCGTAAATACCGTGCCGATTTCAACTTTGTCGATAATAATCGCTCAACACTTTTCATAAGATAAACCACACCTTTATAAATGTGTCTCCACAGAATGTGACAAACAGATGTCGTACTAATCTATGCCAATTTCAAACTGTTGAGACAAATTTCACAGCATATTCTGGTGCATCTTTTTGGGACACATTTATAAAGTGCTATGAGACACTAACCTACTGAAAAGTATGACTGTTGAGGTGGAGCCACTTTTCATACATATTGTAACAACAGGTGTACCAGAAACAGCTAGGCGGCAAGGTATGCTGTGCTCGGAAGGCCACCTCAGCCCGACAGAAATGGAAGGTAAAAATGTGCAACTTATTGTAAAAATTTTTTTTAGAGAAATTAAGAATATCTTCCGTAAAAATCTTAACATATTGCGTCAGGATACCCTTTTATCTAACATCATAGAGAGGGGGTTGTAGGTGTCCAAAGAAAGGGAGTAACCATCTGCAACATCATCTCACCCAGTGTTCCACATCACATCAGTCCACAGAGAACATGGCTATCCCAGAAGGGTTTTTTTAAATGTGGGGGACCACGATGTAATATGTGCAAATATAGCATGAAAACTATTATGTTCAAAAATGCGGGACTGTATTTAAAAGGTTTTTTCCCTTTAAAAGGTTCCTTAATTGAAAAAACCCCCTTTCATGCTGTTTTATAAAATAGTTTTATTATCTGTAATAAAAAATTGAAAGGCAGCACAATTAAAAAAATTAAAATATTTAAAGCAAACCCATCAAAATAGCTTTAAATAAACAACAATTTGCAAAGTTTCCGGAGCTCCCAAAAGCACTTTATCGAACACCATGGGGGGAAAATCACTGGTCTTTTTATTTTATGGGTTTGAACTAATAGATCGCCCTATCGGGGGGGGGACGGGAAAAAAAAAGGGTTAGGCTAAAAAGGCACATTGGTTTAAAATTTGGTACAAGAAAAACCGCAGGTTTAAATTTTAAAAACGGGATTTATTATATCTTTTTTGTTTGGAAGGGCTAAATATATGTCAAGTTCTATACCTTTTTTTAGGGTTTATCTTCAAACTTTTTCCCCTTTCCCCCCCAATTTTTTCCCCGGTGGTTTTTGTTTTTTCCCTTTTTTGATTGGTTAGTCATTTGTTTTTTAAAGGGGCTTGTTGGCAATCTTTCTATAGCAGTGAAAAAGGGTTTTTTTAGCCCAAAACGCATCGTTTCACAGTGTGTCTTTACGTGTTGTTTGTTTTTACATTGGATACAAAAAATTTGCACTTTTTTAATTTTCCCCATTTTATCGGGTTTGAGGGGGGACTTCCGGTACAGGTCCCTTCCCGGGTAGTTTTTCCCGGTCACCTGTTGTTGCAATTTGTATTCGCCCCCAAGGCCAGCGGAGTCCCCACTTGTGAAGGCATACTCGCCCCAGGATTTCCCGTTTATGGGGACTTATCATCCTTGGGTGAGCTCACAGCATTTCTTTTTTCTGTCACTTTGCCCTTTTCATACATTCCCTTTTCCCTGTTTTAAAAACAGCCCCCCAATTTGATACAAAGTTTGTAATGTTTCCCATTTCACCAGGGGGGGCACTAATATAATTAAACCCTTTTTGTCTCTATTTCCCCCAATTTAGTTTAAATTTTGGGCCCTGCGGGGCCCGGGGAATATAAAATTTTAGTGTTTTTTTTTTAAAAAAAGCGCAGGGTTTAACCTTTATCAAAAACAATCACTGGGGGAAAAAATTGGGGACATGGGGAACAAGTGCACGGGTTTGGTGTTGATCAATAAAAATTTTTAAATAAAAGGGGGTTTATGAAGACTTATAAAAACCTCTTTAATATCCCCCAAAATAGAAAATTAACCATACTTACCTCTATTACCACCATTCCAGTGCTGTAGAAGCTTCAGTGTTGACATCACATTCAGGGAAAACAAAACCCGGGCCTCAGAATCACAGGGCCCGCATGTACCCATGTGGTCACAGGGGGTTCAATGTTTGGGGCCTGAAGCTTCTTTGTGTTCCATAAAATGTAAAGTCATCAAAAGGGGGGTTTTTAGGTGAACACTGGGCTCTGGGGGGAGCTGAAATTGGGTGGTGAAAAAGGAGCTAGTAGGGGTTGATTTTTTTTAAAAAACAGTGGGACGTGGTAGGTGGATTTTTTAAAGGTCTTGAAAAGCCCCTTTAAAACATCTAGAAAATCTTGTAATAATTGTAATCTTCGGTGATTGTTTATTGATACAGTATGGCCTTTTTTAGAAAGAATGAAAAGGGAAGGAAATAAGAAGAAAGGCAAGAATAGCAAAGGGGACTTTCCCACTTAATTTGATTAAAAATTTTTCCAGGATAGGGCCATAAAAGTGAGTATTTTTGTGAACGGACCCCAAAAAGTTGTAAACTGGAATGGCGAGCTGGTTGCACTTGTGCATGGCCCTTAGGTTCTTTGGGGGTTCCGTGTGCAATGCTTGGCTGTGTTTGTAACTTCCATAGAACAAAATGAAGAGTTGTGTGCAAGTGCCCACACCTATTTGATTTTGATGGTACATCCTAGCGATTAAAGTCTAAGGTGGGAACACTCCTTTGACCATCCTTGCTTCTCCATCTCATTCATTTAACCTTCTATTCTATAAGCTGTATTAATCATTAAATGGATTTTCTAGATGTTTTAAAGGGGCTTTTCAAGACTTTTTAAACCCCCCTTCCATTCCCCTACTTTTTTTAAAAGGGGAAACGTTTAACCCCATTTTTTCCCCTCTCCCATCACCACTATTCCAGGTCTGCAAGAGCTCCAGTCTTCTCCCTAGGTCCTTACTGGGGACCCCCAAACAGTTTTTTTATGCCCCCGTTCTTACAGGGTTTGTTGCCCCCACATTTTTAAGTTTAGCCCAAAATTTAAAAATTGCTCGACAGAATTTAATGCACAAATGTCATACTAATCCATGCCTAGTGAGCTAAATTTTGGCGCATATTTTGGTGCACCTTTTTGCCACTTTTTTGGCATTTTTTAAATGAGCCCAACACTGAAATTTTGGGGACTAAAACCAAATTTCTATAAACCCTTTTAGTGCATCAAGACTGATTCCGTAAATGTGTTGGGTAAGTGGGGTGAGGGGGGTTCACCTTTCTGATGTCAAAAACTATTTATCACATGTATTTGGGTTTATCAAGAAAACCACTGCCAAGGTCTTCAGAATATCAGCAGGCTTTATTAGAAAACCTCCCCAGTAAAATAGAGAATAAATGTTTGGGTGGGACTAGGTTAAACCCCAAAACTTTTTTGAAAAAAAAGGTTATTTTGGGGAAAAAAATTTATGTTTTTTCTGAATCAAAATTTTTTGCCGCAAAGTTGGGGTAAAATTCGTTTTTCCGCCCAGTCTTTAAAATCGCCAAAATTTTTTGGTCATTGAGTGGGCGAAATTTCCCAAAATTTAGTTTCGTTCACTTTCCCCGAATTTCTCGGCAAAAAAAAAAACTTCGTTCCAAAATTACTTCGGCACGATCACGTTAAAAAACAGCTATTTCCAGGCCCCCCAGACCTGCAGGGTGCTGTAGAATTTTTTTGCCATGTTTTAAATAGCAGGGGGAGTTTTTTGGGGTCTTCTTTAAAATTGTTTTGTTTTGTATGACACCCCAAAAGACTGCTCCGCTCTTAGAATCGCTTCACCCTATAAAATTCCCGGGCCCTTAAGGGGGCCCAAAACCCCCCAAAAAAACTGAAGGGGAATTAGCCTGAAAAAAAGTCATACCAGAGAAAGGCGGGGAAAAAAAAAAAACTGAGAGCTCGGGTGGCAACATTAGTGTGGGGGTGAGGGCCCGGCGGGCCACAGCGATGGGGGTCGGGACAGGGCACAAGCCCCTTTTTTTGGAGGGGGAAAAAAACGGGAAAATAGGTCAGGGGGGCACAAGGGCCAGTGTGGGGGGTTCCGGCAGCAGCAAATGAGGTCAGCCCGGTGGAAAAAAGGACAGAGTGTGTATGTCCAGAGCAGCCAGCACCCCAGAGGTAACCGGGGCCCAAAAATGACACAGTGTTTTGGCCCCGGCAGCAGCCACAGCAAAAAGCATGAGTTAACAGTGGCCCCAATGACATGTGGGGAAAACGGCACCCCCCGAAGCAGCATGGGGTTTCAGACGGGGCAAAAACGACAGGGGTTGGGGGGGTCACGGCAAACCCACAGCACCCGTATGGGTTTCAGGCAGTGGCACAAGGACATTTGGAGGTGGCAAACACAGGAGTAGGCCACAGATTTGGAAAATTTACATTTGGGGATTTTCCAGGGCCCATCACCCAAAACAGCAGCATGGGGTTTTCAGACAGTGGCCCCAATGACAGTGTGGGGGTCACAGCCCAGCAGCATGAGGCAGACAGGGGGCCCTGAATAAACCTTGTTTGGTCCGGCACAGCCCCCGCATGGGGGTAAAGGCAGGGGCCCCAAAATGAATTCGGGTTTGGGGGCCAAAAACAGAGTCTGGCCCACAGAAGGGGAAAACACAGTGGGAGGCCCTGGCCCCTTCCCCCGCCCCCGCATGAGGTCAAAGAGGCACAAGACAAAAAGTGTGTAGGTCACGGAACACCCCACCCCGCACCCCTGGGTCGGGGAACCAGTGGCAAAATGCCCATTCTGGGGTGGAAAAAAACGGGAGTGGCCCCCAAAGTGGGACAATGACACAGTGGGGAGGTCACGGCAGACCCACAGCAGCAGCATGAGGCAGACAGTGGCACAATGCCCAGTGTGGAGGCCCGGGCCCAGCACCACAGCGGCACCCTGGGTTTTCCGGCAGGCACAAGGGCCCCTTCTGGGGGGTTGGCAAAAACAGGAGTAGGCCACAGAGGGGGATAATGAAACGGTGTGGAGGTCACGGCACAGCCACAGAAAGAAAGAAAGAGGTCAGGCGGGGTGGCACAATCACTTTCCCTAGAGGGGGCCAAAAACGGGAAAGTGGGCCCAAACAGAGTGGGACAATGACCAGTGTGGGGGTTCACGGCAGCGGGGCCAAACAGCAGGCAGGGAGGTCAGGGCGGGGAAAACAATGACATTTGGAGGTGGAAAAAAACAGGGGGTAGGCCCACAAGGGGGCAAGGGACACAGTATGGAGGTCACAGCAGCAGCCACACAGCGCATGTGGTCGGGACAGGGGCAAAATGACAAGTGGGGAAAAGGTGGGTGGAAATTTTCAGTCCCGGGAAAAGGGTTTGGTTGGGGGCGGGATGGAGAAACTGTAGCAGATTGTTGATCAGGCAGGTGGGGGCATCAAAAATAGGGGTGAGGCGGGGTAGTTTAAAACCCAGACTCTTTTGCCCACATTTTGGGGTGAGGCGTCAGGTTTGATGAGTTTGACCCTAAGGCTTTTGGTGTGTGGAAATCCGGGCCCCGATCCACGCCTGTTTCCCTCTTGAAAAAAGGTCAGTGTTCCACATTTCCCGTGGACAAGGGGTTTTCCCCTTTGGGGTAACGATGGCCCCCCCCGCACTGAAAAAACCCGGGCTCTGAGGGGCCCCTGCGGGGCCGGGCAGGACGTTTCCCTCCACCCAAACCCAAAAAAGTTGGGGCCCCACACATCCATTTTTGGCTCCCCAAAGTACCCCAGGGGGGACCCTTCCCTAATGGGGAAACAATTCTTTCCAAGTAGGCCACCATTTTGGGGTTCAGGGTCTGCTCCGGGGTCCTGCTGCTGCTGGCGGCGATTCCCCCTCCCCCCCCCCTTAGGCGGGTGAAGGAAGTGCTCATCGTAACTCCAACTTATTATTGCGAGGGAGCTGGAAATTGTTTCCAAACCCCCCACCTTCCCCCCAGCAGCCGCGGCAGAAGTACGTAAACGCTGGGGAAACCCCCGGGGTCGGGGCCCTGTCAGGGAGGGACGATGCCACACTTTGGCAGGGCCCAAAACTGTTTTCGGGGATTTCCCTATTATTTGATTTTTGCCCTTTCCTCTAAATTGCTGGGAAAAAGGCTACCTTTTTGGGAACCGGGTAGCGGGGGGTCCAATAGGGGAGAGCCAAAAGTCACCCCTCTCCCGGATGCTGACTTTTTGGGCTGTCACTAGCCAGGAAAAATAAGCATGCTGGGGGCCACTGCAAAAGTGATTTCCGGGGGGTTTCCTCCCCCTCCTTTTCCACTGATACTGCCACGGTGTTTGGGGGGGTTTCTCCCTCATTTCCTAATCTTACCCCCCTCCCCCAGCTGCTCCTCTCCTCCTCTTTTGGGCACCGGGGGTAGAAAATCCACTCAATTTCACCAGACAATGCTTCTGCCCCCAATGTCCTCCTCCTCCCATTTCAGTCCCAACCCGGGCCCATGTGGGCCAAAGGATTGTAGTCCCCCACGTCTCCAGTCCCGGGCCCCAAAAATTTTTTTTTAGCATCCCGTTACAGGACATGAAACAGTGGAATGACGTTAAATTTAACCCGTGTCCTGGCGGGCTGAAAAAAACGTTGGGCCTTTTTCGAAAGGCCCAACAAACGGGGGAGGTGTTTACCAAAGAGTGGGCCCTGGGGTGAAAAATCAAAATTACACAGGGGATACTTCTGTCGCCGGATCATCAAAAAATTTGCCCCTGGCCCTTTTTCTGTTCATTTCAGTCGGGCCAAAAAATGTGGGAGGGTGGGAAATTTCCCAAAGGGTGGAAACCCTCGCAACAGAGTGTTTGGAGGAGGCCCGTTCTGGGCCCCTGCAACTTTGAGGGGGGTTTTCCTGGCTTTTTAAAGAATGGATAAAGTGCAGCACAGTTTTTCCCGGCCCTTTTTAGAATCTTTGAAGATTGGTTTGGGAAAACTTCAAAGGGAAACCCTTTTTAAACCGATTAACCCGGGGGGCCCATGAGGGCGCAGGGGCCCTCCCCCCCCGTGCACGCGAACACCAAGTTCCTCCCCTTTTCCGTCCCCCATGGGTTTTTATTTGCAGGTTTTCCGGGGGGAGAAAGCCACACATCCCATTTCTTGCTGCATGACGCGGGGGGAGTTCCTTTCCCCCGTGTGACTTCGTTCACCGAGGCAAGGGCCAAAGGGGTAGAACCCGCGTGACAAACCCCTGTGCCCCACACATGTGGTATGATGGAAACAGTACTTTGGGGCTGAGATGGTGGGGGTGGTGGTGGAGGAGGGGGGGAGGGGGAATTGGCCCCAGGAGCGCGATTGCAATTTTGGGGGGGAGGGAAAGGGGGGGGCCCCCTGTCCAAGTTTTGGGGGTTTCCTGGGCCGGAAACACATTCACCCTGGGGCCGTAAAGGACATGTACTGGCCCTGACCGTAGTTTTCAGCTCCAGCGTCCCCGCTGCCGTTTCACCTTTTGGGAACCCAAACCCATAAGTTAAGGACAGGCCCCCCCTTCTGTTCTACATATTTATGAAAATGCTGGGTATGCCTTTTTTTTAAAAGAAAAATTTCGGCTTGGATCTCCCCCATCTCGGGTCAAAACCATTGTTCTTCCCAATGGTGTAGAGTCCCCCCCATTTTGGGAAAAGGGGGGACTGCGTTTCCAACCAAATTGGACAGGAAACACGGTCAGCTGCTGCACCTTTGGGTGGTTGGACGCATACTGTTGTCTCTTTTCAATCGCCTCGCGAACACTGCTGGCGCCATGAGTAGCGAAGGGGCAGGGGCATCGGACCGGGAAAATGGGTGTCAAAGAGAAACAGCTCCCCCTTTTGCAAGGTTTGGTTTGGGGCCTTGACTGGCTGCAATGGCATGCGTGCCACGGGCGCTGCTGGGTGCTTTCTGCTGCTGTTGCGCGGCGACAGAATGGACCCCCACTTTTGAGCCCAAAGTTTTCTCCCAAGCCCGGGTGGTGACCTACATGTGTTGAGCCCGGGCCCCTGGTGCCAACGTTTGCTCCCTGGGCCCCGGTTTACTTTCTTTCTTACAGATTTTAAAATTTACCCATATTCGGCTCCCCGGGGTCTTAGCAAAAACTGCCACATCGCCGAGTATCGGAATTTTTTCCGCCAAGGGTCCGCAAAGAGTGACTACTGCCACCACGCCTCCCTGAGCCCCCCCCCTGGGCGCTACTTTCTTGGACCTGCGAAGCGGGGTTTTTTTCCCCCTTTTTGGGCCCCCTTTCCCACCTCCCCTTTTGCTGCTATCCCGCTGGGGCTTTACGGCCACCAAACCCCCCTTGCCCCGGCTGCGCCCGCTTTGACGCGGGGAAGCTGGGAAACCCCCCCCTCTTCCTTTCCCGACGTTTATGGGAAGGGCCCCTTTCCCACCCGGGTCCCAAATGCTACATCATCATCTATTTGTGTTTTTCGTCACTGCTGTCCTCATCACCGGTCTTTGGTTTGCAGAGGCCCGACCCCCCACAACATGACCCCCCATGGCCCCTCTCAACATCTATACTTTTTCCCCCTACCCGCAAGGAAAACAGGGGATATTTGGGCCCCCTTTCTTCTCTTCCAAGGGAGCGGGTGATGCCCCCCTCAAAATTTTTCATCCTCGCTATTTTTAGTTTTCGCTGAGCCCCCAACCCCATAGTAGATCTCTGGCTGAGGGGAAAAAATGGGACAGAGGGGGGGGCCGCTGCCCCTCCCCGGGCCCTGCCCAAAAAGGGTTTTGGGGCGCGATTCCCACGGGTCTTGACTGGGGTTTTTTCAGATGTCATCTGGGGGAAGTGGGGTGACCTTTGTCAACCAATCAAGAACCCCTTGGGGTTTCTGGGCAACACACGGCCGCAAAAAGACAGCGGCCCGTTGTGGCCCTCACCCGGGGACCCCTGCGCGACCCCCTTGCCCGTGCTTTTCGACCCGGGGCCGGGGGTTTTTTGCCCCTTTCCACTCGCAGGGAAGAGCCCAACCTCTTTTCTGACATACTTTTTTTTCAAAAAGTTTCAGACTTGTTTATGAAGATTCTGTATATGAAAAAATTTGGGTTTAAAGCCAAAGGGAAACCCCCTAAGAAGCTTGGGTAACCCTTGGATATAAAATTTCCCCCCACAAATGGGCAGGAAAAAAATTTACTTTTATGTTTCCTTTAAAAAAATCTTTTATTTTACAATATAAAAGCACAAAAAGGGTTAATTAAACCCTTTGGGTATGAATTAAAGCTACAGAATTTATTCTGTGGCAGGGGAAAAAAAAAAGTTTCTTTTACTGAGTACAACTGCAGAACAATGCTTAATTAAACCCTTGGGTGTTTAAAAACGCAAAAGAATTGGGGGCAAACCCCCAAACTTGTTTGTTTTTTAACGTGTTACAATTGGGGTTTTTTACGCTACACCAAAAACGGGATAAAATTGTAAGGGAACCTTCGCTGTGAAATTTTTTGCTACAGGTAAAATGTACATATTTTGGGGTTTTAAAAACGGTTTTTTGGGGTTTAGCACACCCGCAAAACAACGCCCTTAAAATTTAAACCCCCGGGTGTAAATTGCGCAATAGAATTTAGCACCAAAAAAAAAAAATTGGTATTTGTATTGTAAAAAAAAGCTGTTTCTTAAATGAATACAAACAGGGAAATGGCTAGATTCCCCCACTTGGATATTGAAGTTTTGCAGTGCAGTTTGGCGCCCCACTGGGTTTTTAGATCCAATTTCCCCAAAAAATCAAAATAAAAACATTAAGAGAAAAAGTTCTGAACGGCTGAGACACCCCACAAAAATCGTATAAAAAAATCAGTTCTTCATGAGAGCTATCACAATCAACCCCGGGAGCCCCCTTTCCCGATCATACAGTGAAGGAGTGTGAGGGTCCCGGGAAAAGCGCCCGGACTTAAAATGGGCGTTGACGTTTACAGAATCCCGCCCGGGGCTCTGATTGGCTTCCAAACCCCTGCACATGTCATTTCAGGGTATGCCCTTCTTCCCCCCAAGTGCTTTGCCCCATGTAGCGCCATGTTCTCGCCCGCCATTTACAATCAAAAGGGACACTTGGGTTTACCCGAAGTACCCCAAAGTTCGACTTCGTTTTAGAACCGAAATTTTCCCCGAAATTTTTAAAAAGAATTCCCCTTCGTTAGAACAATTCGCCCCCTCTCTTGTTGTCATCCCCCCTAGTTTAAAACCCCTCTTTACCAAAAGGGCCCCCCTTTGGGGAGAGTCTTTGTAATTTTCACAAAAAAAAACAACCCTTTTGAACGCGGAGGAAAAACGGAGTTTTCTAAAGATTTCTAGGAGAGGCTATTCCCCCAAAATGTTATAAAAATGCTGCTCGTATACAAAAAAACCCCAGAGAAAAAGGGGAAAAACAATAGGGAAATTTTTATTTTCCAATACGTACCATCCCCTTATGCCGAAGATTCACAAGTCATCAGGAGGGGAAATTAAATTTTCTTTTGCCAACCCTTATTTCCCAAAAAAACTGGAAAAATTTCAAACTCCCCTGAGGTTTGTAAAAAAGGGTTTCCCCAAATATGAGAGATTATTAGTTAGGGGCAGATATAGGTTCAAAAAAAACCGTCATTGATTCAACGATCAATGGAACAGTAAGGAAAAGGGGAACCCTTCCATGTGGGAATACATCCAACTTTCCCCACAGTGGTAAGCCTATTTCCCAAAATGAGGTCATTACACATTTTGATACATTGGATTGTATATTTTGTTGAAATGCCCATGCGGTTTTTATATTTGGGGGGTTAGACAATGCAGAGAAAAAAAAAGTTTTCGTTTTTTAGAGTCATTAAAAACAAAACAGAAAGCAAAAAGATTTGGTTTTCCCAAAAATGTTTTTGGAAAACCTTTAAATTTCACAGTTGCTTTTCCAGGTCTGGACAGGTGAAGTGCCCACCTAGAGATCCCTTAAAAAAGAAAGTCTTGGTTGGGTACCCACCTTAAAACAGGAAATACAATGGGCTTTTAAACAAAATGGGATTTTTTTGATATGAGAAACATGTATATTTTTTGTAAAAACATTTTTATCTTTTTCCCTTTTTAGGGCACGCTATTAACAATGTATGGTGTAGGTAAGAGAAAGTTTTTTTTATTAAAGTGGGGATAATTTTGGGTTTTTTTATTGTGGTTTCTTTTCATATAAAAAACCTTGGATATATTTACCCTGTATTGTCCCATTTATTTAATGTTTATAAATTTTTTGGGTTTTTTATGTCGTTTTAATTTTTTGGGTTTCTTTTATTTTCTGTCAGAAGGGAAAATAAAAAAAATGTAAAAATAAACGTTTTTAAAATGAAAAAAAGTAAAACCCCAAACACAAAAAAATTTTAAAAAAACGCACACCCCCCTTTTCCCCTTTACAAACGGGCCAAAACTCTCCAAAAAGATCAAAAAAAAAATAAAGTACCCCTATTTTGGAAAAAACGCGTGTGTAACGATCGTCCTATAAATAAAGCACATTTAAATTTTTACGCACAGTGAACACCGTAAAAAAAAAAAAAAAAAGTCAAAAGGGAATTTCGTTTTTTGTTCATCCCGGGAGGGAATAAAATGGAAAAAAAAAGCGATCAATAAAAAACCAAAAAACTCCAAAAATTTTTGCGATTAAAATGTTTATTTCACCCGCAAAAAAAAAAATGTCCTTACACACCCTCTGTATACGGAAAAATAAAAAAAGTAATGGCTCTCAAAGACAGGTGATAAATATTGTTTTACACAATAAACAATTTTTTTTTTTTTTAAATGCTTCTTTTAAATTGGTATCCCCGAAATTTTGTATTGCCCCAAAAGGAAAAATTAATTTTGTCACTGATACAGCGTGAGAGCGCGTTAAAAATAAAAATAAAAAACACTACAGGATTGAAAATTTTTTCTTCCCCTTCCTTGCAAAAAATGGATTAAAACTGATAAAAAAATTTTCCCCCCAAAAAAATGCTACCAATAAAAATTTAACCATCCCGCAAAAAACAAGCCCCAAAAACACCCCCCGTACACGAAAAAATAAAAACATAATGACTCTCAAAAATGGCATGGAAAAACGGTTTTCCTTTTTGAAAAAAAAGTTTTTTTTTATTGTGTAAAAGCAAAAAAACCTATAAAAAAAAATACAATTTGGGTTTGTGTAATCGTATCGATCGCTGAGTAAAATAGCTGTCATTTAACCGCACAGTGACCGCTGTAAAAAAAAAAAAGAAATAACATTACCGGGAATGCTGTATTTGTTCAAAATGCCTCCAAAAACCTTAATAAAAAAGTGATCAAAGGCCTTTCCCCCCAAAATGGTAAAATAAAAAGTCAACTCTCCCGCAAAAAACAAGCCATAATCAGCTCTGTGCACAAAAAAAAAAATTAGGAAAACATAAAAAACGCAATTTTTTTATAGACCTAATTCTATTGTGTAGAATTAATAAAACCCCAAAAACTAATAAAATTTATATCATTGCAATTGTACCGACCCCAACAGTAAAGTTTTCCACCCACTTATCCCGTAAAAGTAAAAATGAAGCCCAAAAAAAAATGCCGGGAAACCCTGTGTTTTTCCCCCATTTTCATAGCCCAATACTAAAAAATACTAATGGACCCCCTTTAAAAAGGGCACAGTAAAACCCCTAGATGAGATCCATGAGGGTGTTGAATCCAAAATGGGGCGACTACTGGAAGGTTTCACCTTTTCTGGTACTTTGGGGGCTTTGTAAATGCGACATGACCCCACTGAAATCTGCATTCCAAAAGCAAAATAGCACTCCCTCCCTTGTATGCCCTGCCATTCGCATAAACACAGTTTTACCACCCACATGTAGGGTATTGCCAAACTTGGATGAAATTGCTTAACAATATTTGGGATGCTTTTTTACAGGATTCCTTGTAAAAATTCAACATTTTCAGCTAAAATTGCAGATTGTTGGAAAATTATTTTTTTTCATTTTCCCAGCCTAACAATTAAAAAATTTGTGAAACCCCTGGGGGGTTAATATACTCACTAAAACCCCTGGATATATCCTTTAGGGGGGTTAGTCTCCAATATGGGTCTTTTTAGGGTATTTATTAAGTTTTAGCCCCGTAGGGGTCCCAAACCTGAAATGGCCCCTAAAAAAAAATTGTAATGAAAAGTGACCCCAGAGTCCGGTAGGTGCTCCTCCATTCTGGGGCTTGTGGTTGATCCAAATAGCGCACTAAGGCCATATGGATATTCTAAAACAGCAGAATCTGGGGAATCAATATTAAGTTGCTTTTCCCTGATCACACCTCCCGAGTTCTTGTGAATAATGGCTGAAAATTGAAAATCTGCAAAAAATGGAATTTTAAATTTCACCTCCACTTTGCTTTAATTCCTGTGAAACACCTAATGGCTAAAAAACTTTTTAAATGGTGTTTTGAATACTTTAAGGGGTGAGTTTCTTAGATGAAGTCATTTTTGGGAGTATCTAACTACAGACCAACAAAATCACGTTAGAACTGGACGGTCCCTAAAAAAAAAAATGTATATTGAATTTCTTGAAAACGTGAAAATTACTACTAAATTTCTAAGCCCTCTAATATCATAAAAAAAAAAAAACATTTAAAAAAAAGATGCCAACCTACAGTAGACATATGGTTGATGCTATTTAAAAGCTATTTGATGGAATAACTATCTGGTTTTCACACAGACATTTTGAAATTTTAAAATGGAAATTTTCTAATTTTTTCACGATACTTTGATATTTTTTTACAAATAAAAAAGGACTTTTTGGGCCAAAATTTCTACTATTAAAGCACAATGTGTCACGAGAAAACAATCTCTGAATCACATGGATAGGTTAAGGTGTCAAAAAGTTATTCTCACATAAAGTGATACATGGCAGATTTAAAAAATGGGCCTCTGTCAGAGAGGCCAAAACTGGCTCCGGCGGTAAGGGGTTAATATGTCATTGTTAATTAATATTTTGAGTGTATGTGATTAGGACATTTTATAATTTTTGTGTTTCTATTTGTCTTGTTCTGTAGTGACTGGTTCTGAGGAAGGTCTTGTATGACCGAAAACGTTAATGTTCTGATGTTGGTGTCACTTTTTAATATGGATACTTAATAAAATTTTGTAATATATGAGAAGAAGAGTGCTGTCGATTATAATACAAACAATGGATTTGGATTGAAATAATCCTTCGACCTAGCACCTTATTGCATGTAGTGTGTGATGTGTAGTGTGTGTGTATATGTATGTATGTATGTATGTATATGTATGTATATATATAGCCATTTAAGAACATTTTTGATTTCCTTCAGGTTTTCCATAAGGGAACCTATTCACAGATATATCCAATAGAAAAAATGTTTATATCCAATTTGCCAGTTTTTGCAAATTATAGGAAATTAAGAATCCATGTATTTGTTCAGTCTACTTCCATAAGACCCCATTTCCCAGATATTCCATAGAACAAAATGTGTTTATAATCCAATTTGCCAGTTGCAAAATATAGGCATTTAAGAACATTGTTGATTTGCTGTCAGGGTCCTTTCATAAGACCCCATTTCACAGATATTCCATAGAAAAAAATATGTTTATAGTCCTACTGTGACGGGGTCGCGGCTCGCTGCCACCCGCGGCGCAGGCTCGATGCGGGGCTCAGCTGCTGCGACCACCACTGTCTGTCCCGTGCGCTCTCTTACCCGTCCGCTCCGGTGAACGCTGCCCCTGTACGGCCGCGGGAGTGCCTGTGCTTTAGCGCAGCGGCATGGCTTCCTAATTTAAGAGCCACGCCGATAAATGTGTATCCAATTTGCCAGTTGCAAAAAATAGGTTTTTTAGAACATTTTTGTTTTGCGTGGGTCCTTTCAAAGACCCCTTTCACAGTATTCCATGAAAAAAATATGTTTATAGCCCACTGTGACGGGGCGTGGGCTCCGCTGCCCCCGGGCCGAAGGGGGTCCGGTGCGGGGCTGCAGCTGCCCGCGACCACCCCGCTCCTGCCCCGGCGGCTGCCCTTAACCCTCCGCGCTCCGGTGAACGCTGTCCCCCCTGCCCGCCCCCCGGGGCGCTGCCCGTGTTTTGGGCGGCTCGCCCCGGGCTTCTCTAATTTAAAGGGGCCGCCCCCGAAAATTGGTCAATTGTCAGGCGCTGGTTCTATTTAAGCGGTACGCCCCCTGCACTTCCTGCCAGTCCGTTGGTGTGCATAGAGTGAGTTTGGAGTGTCTTAGAGTCCGTATTGCTTACTCGTGTACCAGTCCGTCCGCCACGTTTCCAGACCTTGCCTGCTTGCCGCCTGCCCTGACCACGAACCTCTGCCGCCTGCCCTGACCTTCTGCCTGTCCCCGACTACGCCTCTGGATTACGATTTTGTACCACGCAATACCCCGGCCGCTTCCGCAAGCAAGTCACGTCAGGGGTAACGACCTGGTAGCCTCACGCCGCAGCAAGTCCATCCCGCTTTGCGGCAGGCTCTGGTGAAAACCGGGGGCTACTTAGATTCTGTTCCCTGGCGTGGCTTAAGTATCATCGCTTGAGGGGGTCCAGCGAATCCACCGACCCCGTTACACCTACATGTCAGTTTCGAAGTATAGGCATTTAAGAACACTTTTGATTTGCTGTCTTTGGAGTACAGTTCTTCAATAAGAGACTGTGAGCAAATCTTTCTTTTTAATATTTATATTTTTGCACGTGGAGCAAACTAGAGGTGGTAAGCGAGAAAGGAGGGGAGTAGGGGTTGGAGCTAGAGGTACGAGACAAGGTGCTTCTTCCAGTGCTCCAGATCACACACAAGTGAGCACATTTGCAGGACTGTCAGGCCTGTCATCGCTGGGTCGGCTCCCTGTGCATCGCATTACAGAATATCGGCGCTAATCTGTTCTTCAGTGATTAACACACCCTTCATCCAGCAGTTTTACCTTCTCTTGCTTTCAGTCAAATATTGTCATCATCATCAGTCCAACCTGAAAGCCAAATGTCACCCAATAAACAAACCACTCTAAATAATCAATATTCCAAAGAGCTCTTTAATGACACAATGCGGTTGGGGTCAGAATTCTGTTAAGGTCAGAAATGGCACATGGTAACTGGCAGGGGTGCCAATAGTGCAGTACTCCTGTCAGGGGCCCTAATCAAAAAGGCGCCCAGTGATGTGTTAAAAAATAGGAACTAGTAATGGGTAGGGGCCCCTTTTTATTTAGCTGGATGGGGTCTTGAAATGTTTATTAGATGACTGACGGCAGTCCTGGATACCAATGCAAACCCTATAACTACGGCCCTGCTAGCTGAACCTCCATGTTCCCCATTGGGATGTTTTTGCTGCCACCACATATATGTTCTCAGGCCCTGGAGAAAAAAATGATATCAATCTCCTGCCAGTTACCATGTGTCATTTCCAATACTGGCGTCTTCTTATGTGTCAAAGGGACCTCGTAGGAGCTGCTAGCGCTGCACCTCGTATTGCTACGCCGTCCTCATTTTTTCAGTTAGCGATTGAAAGGAATGAATTATTTTAGCCTGTGAATTTTTTTCTGACTCTTAGAGCCAAATTGTCTTCACTAAGTTGTTCTACGTATCCATTTTACTCTTATGGGAGGTAATTGCGGCTTCTCCTCACTTGTGTTAGTATAAAAATTAAACTGAGCATTTTCTCTTGTTGACTTTAATGGGTTTGCCGTTCGGCCCAAAATTCTCAAAATTCGGCATTGGGCCCGAACTCAAATTTGTTAGTGCTCGCTCATCTCTAGCGAGGAACATTTAGCAGGGCTGGATGTCTTTGCTGAAAAAAAAAGAATTTTCAGAGTATCATTTCAACGGGGAAAATGAATGATATTTATAGAACATGTTGTCACTAAATACATGAAAGCTTCTTGTTTATACGCTCTGTCTATCAGCAGCTATATGTCTATAGCAGATAAGTTGTACACACCATATTTTATGTGGATCTAAGCTGCTAAAACAGCACATGCTTGTTTACCTGTACTGAGAAATTGTTTTGATCACCTACTACATGAAAAATTTATTTACTTATTTATTGTTTGCAAACTGCCAAATGGCTAGCTCTACAGTTTTCAGCCAACACACATCTACTTCCTTACGCACTTTCCACTTGACCTGTTCTTTTCTCTGCTGAGAAAATTGAGGTCATTTGGCTGTTGATACAAGACTCTGGGGAAAGAGAGTGAGAGAGGGTATGGAAAAAAGGGAACACAGATGCGATCACAGTGATGTGAGCATCGTAGAAGAGAGCTAATGTGAAATGTGTCCTAAAACTTCATTTTAGATACTGCTGTATAAGTCATTGGATCGTCACCGCAGCGTAATCAAAGGGTTTTCCTGCTCTGTCGGGTGATCGGAATTCCCGGTGACCCGACAGAGCACGGGCAATGGCTTCACAGTCAGCACTGGGGACAGAGAGTAGCCCCAGTCCTGTCTGTGTAACAAGCCAGTGACCAGGGAAGACTGTGTGCTGTCCTGATATCTGCCTGTGTTAGACTGACACATATTATAATGTGCTAATACATTACTAAGTGTAAAAAAAAAAAAAAATGTAAAACAGTTCTCCCGTCATGGGATTAAAAAAAAAAAAAAAGTAAAAAAAAAAAAAAAACAGAAAGTGTAAAAAAAAAGAATAAAAAAAATAAATAATAAAATAAAAATAAATATTTAATAAAATAATTGTGCATACATTATTCACACAAAAAAAACCTTCACATATTAGGTATCCACATGACCGTAATAACCTGTAGAATTAATCTAACAAATTATTAAGTGTGAAATGTGAATGGTGTAAAAAAAAAAAAAACTATTTAAAAAAAAAAAAATAAAACTGCAATTATTTATAATTGAAAATAAAAAATTACCCCATAAAGTAAAAATTGTGTTGAATAAAACAAGGCCTCATACAACTGCATCATTGAAAAAATGAAAAAGTTACAACTGTTGAAACGCAAGGAGGCAAAAACTAAAAAAATGTTCTGGTCATTAACTACTTTTAAGGCGTTCGGCTTAAGGGGTTAAAGCTCTCCTTCTTCTCAGTCTGCTGGACACTAAGGGGGACATGTATGAATGGGACTGTGCCAGAAGTCTGGTGTATTTTCAGCCCGAAAACTGGCGCAGCACCATTCTTTATATTTTTAGTTCGCCCATACGCCAATGTGAGGCGCATTACAAAGTGCCTGCAGCACTTTGATATGTGCCTGATTTCAGGGGGTGGGGGGGCATGCTGGAGGCCTGTCACACTAGAACTGTATGAAGCTACTGATTTATAGCTTCAGCATGGCAAATCTATCCGCATTACTGCTGGAACAGGTATACCACGTTAAAAGTGGTTTACCTAAGCCAGAATTGTTGTTTCTGCGCTAGAGTGCACCTGATTTATGACCCGCAGTAGACTGGGTTCATAAATTCAGGCGCATACTACATTGTTACAAAGTGCAATTAAATTGGCGTCTAAGCGCCAAAAATCATATGTGTCGCCCTAAATCTCCTGATGAGGTCTGGGGCATCAATATTTTCTTCTGTTTTTCAGGACCTCTCCTCAGGCCTGAACCCCTTCCGGTCAACAAGAAAAAATCCTTTCTCTCTGAAACGTTTTTCCTGGACGTCATAGATGTTATTGGAACCTACTTCAGTAGATAATCTCACAGGCTTTTTGGAAAATGGTTGAGGACCCGTGGCTTTACAAGAGAAGCATGGGTAAATTAGAATCCATTGGGTTAGAAATAACAGTGTGTAATTGGATTAAAAACTGGCTATCGGATTGTACTCAGATAGTGGTGTTAAATAACTCCTACTCTGAGTGGTCCCTGGTTATGAGTGGTGTGTCCCAGGGCTCAGTATTGACTCCTCTTTTATTCAATATATTCATTAATGATATAGTAGAGGGGATCAATAGCAAGGTTTCTATTTTTGCAGATGACACCAAGCTATGTAGTGTAGTGCAATCTATGGAAGATGCTCAGAAATTGCAAGTAGACCTGGACAAACTGAGTGTTTGGGTATCCACTTTGCAAAAGAGGTTCAATGTGGATAAATGTAAGGTTCTGCATCTGGGTACAAATTATCTGCTGGTATCATACGTCCTAGGGGGAGAAAAACTGGCAGTATCACTTGTTGAGAAAGATCTGGGTGTTCTTGTAGATCGTAGACTACAGAACAGCATGCAGTGTCAATCAGCTGCCTCTAAGGCAAGCAAGATATTGGCGTGTATTAAAAGAGGCATGGACTCGTGGGACAAGGAGGTAAATTTACCGCAGTTTAAAGAATTGTTGCAACCTCACTTGGAATATGCTGTTCAGTTCTGGGCTCCAGTATCTAGAAAAGATTTAATGGAGCTAGAGAGAGTGTAAAGACGAGCAACCAAACTTATACGGGAAATGGAGCATCTTAGTTATGAGGAGAGGTTAGTAGAATTTAATTTATTTAGTCTTGAGAATAGACGGATCTAGGAGGACATGATTAATTTACATAAATATATAAATGGTCCCTACAAAAAGTATGGGGAAAAATTATTTCATGTAAAGCCCCCTCAAAAGACAAGCGGACATTCCCTTCGGCTGGAGAAAAGAGGGTCACTCTCCAGAGGAGAAAAGGGTTCTTCACTGTGAGAACTGTAAATCAGTGGAATAGCCTGCCTGAGGAGCTGGTCACAGCAGGAACAGTTGCGAGTCTCAAGAAAGGCATAGATAACTACCTGAAACTAAAGAATATTAAAACGTACATAGCCATGTAAAATTCTGGATCCTGTCTGGTGGCAACTCTGGGGTCAAAGATGGGGTCTTCCCTGGAGAGGATTGTTTCTTGCCTTGTGGGTTCTAGGGCATTCACTAGTGGGGAGACTGGGCTTGAAATCCTTGTCCCCCCTCCCTTCACCCACATTTTTCCCACCCTTGGTGAACTTAATGGACATGTGTCTTTTTTTCAACCACACTATGCAACTAGATAACTATGTAACTATGAATTTGAGATCCATATAGATGGAAGCAGGTGAATCTTGTAGCAGACTGGATTGGTCTGTCGTGGTACCAGGTATGGTTTTAGGAAGTCTTGGCCAACCTCGACACTGGGGATCTTCAAGAAAACACACCTTATTTCCTGAAGGGAACACTGGAGGAAGTCTCTGCTTCTTGTTCAATTGGGTCTTTGTGTGGGAAGAGGCTTTGAGGAGAGATTGCCAAGTATCTAGCCAGATAAAGTAAATTTCTCTGTTCCAGTTGTGGACTTTGAAGTCCACAGCTGGAGCACCAGAGGTGGAAGAGGAGGCCGGGGGTGTTTCCCATAGACAATAAAGAAAGGGGGAACTCCTGCAGAGCTGGAATCAAGGTTGTTGTCAAAAATTCAGCCCAGGGGAGAAGATCAGCCCACTAGCTTGGTGAAAAGAGACAAATTAATAGAAATTTGCAAGAACTTGATTCAAGCTCAACTTTCCCGTTGGATTGAGGGTGGTAGACTGACAAGAAACCCAATTTGACTTGCAAACAAGAACAAAGTGCGCAGCAAAATTTATAGTCAAATTATACCCCATGATCTGAAACAATAGGGAAAGGGAAACAATGTAAACACAATATGGGCTGAAGAAAGTGGGAGGTGAGTTGAGGTGTTGTGGTCAGCTCAGAGAGTGATACAAAATGAGACATCTTTGAGAAGTAGTCAGTGACTACCCAAATGAATGTATGAGCAGTGGTGGGTGGTAAATCCTTAACAAGGTCCACAGCAATCTAGAGCAATATAGGTCCAGAGTTTTTGAAGTTCAGAGAGTTTTAGATGAGAAGACTTGTTATGTGCACAGGTAGAGCAAGCGAGATCGAAATCTTTGACAACTTGAGCAAGGGTAGGCCACCAACAGTGTCGAGAAATGAGCCATAAGGATTTTAAAATTCCCAGGTTACCAGCAAGCTTGGATGAGTGACCCCATTGAAGAATTATTTTTTTCAGAGCTGACCGTACAATTTTTTTTCTGTGAGGAGTCTGTTGGAGGTTGATGGGAACTGTTGAGATCAGACATTCTGGGCAAATGATATGCTTTGGTTTAGAGTCGAGGCCAGCAGTATCAAAAGCATAAGAGAGCATCTGCTTTGACATTCTTCTCCGAAGGCTTAACCTGCAGCAGGAAATCAAATGCTCGATTGTAGGCAAGACACACTTGTCTTTGTACTCCTTACCTGGTTGACGATACACAGGTTTGACACCTTCTGAACCAAATAAGTTTATCTTAGTCTCATCAGACCACAGGACATGGTCCCAGTAATCCATGTCCTTAGTCTGCTTGCCTTCAGTAAACATTTTGTGGCCTTTTTTGTGCATCATCTTTAAAAGAGGCTTCCTTCTGGGATGATAGGCATGCAGACCAATTTCCTGCAGTGTGCAGCATATGGTCTTAGCACTGACAGACTGATCCTTCACACCTCTGCAGCAATTCTTGCAGCAATCTTCTCTGGATCTGATGCAGAGTATGTGCACTCAACTTCTTTGGGTGACCATGGCGAGGCCTTTTCTAAGTGGAGCCTGTCTTGATAAACCATTGTATAGTCTTGACCACTGTGCTGTAGCTCAGTTTCAGGGTGTTGACAATCTTCTATAGCCTAAGCCATCTTTATGTAGAGCAACAATTCTTTTCTCAGATCCTCAGACAGTTCTCTGCCATGAGGTGCCATGTTAAGTTTCCAGTGAACAGTGAGAGAGTGTGAGAGCGATAACATTTAACACACCTGCTCCCCATTCACACCTGAAACCTTGTAACACTAACGAGTCACATGACACTGTGGAGGGAAAATGGCAAACTGAGCACAGTTTGTTCATTTTCACTTATGGGGGTACTCACTTTTGTTGATGGCTGTGTGCTGAGTTATTTTGAGGGCACACCAAATTTCAGTGTTATGCAAGTTGTACACAGACTACTTTGATACAATGTAAAGTTTCATATCTTCAGTGTTGTCCCATGAAAAGTTTTAATACAATATTTACAAAAATGTGAGGGACATGTTCACTTTTGGGAGATACTGTTTCTTTCTGGAGGACCCAGACTCTCAAAGCTACATGTATGAATGGGGCTGCACCAGTTAATCAGATTGATGTCCAGCGCAAAGACTGTTGTTGCCCTTGTCCAACATATTATTAAAAGGTATTTTGACTAAAACTTCAACGGTTTCCTATGCTCCAATTCTTAAGGGGTGAGTTGCGCCACATTCATAAGATTAACCACACATTTATAAATGTGTCTCCACAGAATGTGATGCACAGATGTCATACTAATCCATGCCAATTTTAAACTGGTGAGACAAATTTCACAGCATATTCTGGTGCATCTTTTTGTCTCATAATGGGATGCATTTAGAAAGTGCTGTGAGACACTTTCATATATATTGATGAATGCTACACTAACCTACCAAGAAGTACCACTGTCGAGGTGGAGCCACTTTTCATACATGTCCCTCTCTGTGTTAGAAACAGCAGCCAACTGACTAGCAAAGCTGTAATGCTTCATTTCACCAGTGGTGGCACTACAGGATAACTGAACTCTTGTCTCTATGTTCTCCAATCTAGATTAGCACAGATCATTTGAAAATTGGCCTGCTGGACAGAATATAAAATAGTTAGTGTTTTTTGTTTTAAAAGCGCACTGGTGAACTATCAGAAACAAGTCACTGTGGAAAATGAGACATGAAGGAACAAGTGCACTGGTGTGTTCAAAAAAATATAATATAAATAGGGTTTTTGAAGACTTTTTAAATCCTCTTTAATATCTCCCACTGTGATAAAATAGAAAATTAACCATACTTACCTCTCCTATTATCACCATTCCAGGCTGTTGGAGCTTCAAAACATCTAGAAAATCTTGTATTAATTTTAATCTTCAGTGATTTTTTTATTGATACAGTATGGCTGTCAGGCGCATTGCTAGGGTCCCAAAACATCTGGGGTTACTTTTGCTCAGTAGGGCGGGGTTCATACGCCATTTTTCACACCACATTGGGAACTGCAGCATGTATTTTTACAGAGAAAAAACACTTTTGTTCCTGTCACTAATTTTCTGCATATTCTACATAGATCCATCCCCTCATCAGTCATTGTACAATGAAAATCAGCAATGACAAATTTGCATTTTCAAAACCGCTCACCTACCTATGACAGTAACAATCACTAAAAAATACACTATACATGGAACAAATACACCTGACGAATGATTGCTACTAAAAAAAAACCCTTCAAAACCAAGACCCAAAACTATTACTACTTAAAGATCAAATAATACTGCCAGACCACAGCCAAACACGAACACCACATGTGATTATCACTTGTACACAGGCTCTGAAGACGTACATTACCGCCATACAGTGGCCAGATAGTGGTAAATACTAGTTGTCTGTAGACGCTCTGCAGAAATATAAGTGATTACACTGCAGTTACATTTAGTAACTTACATGAGACGCCTCTGAAGAGTTGTTCTTTCTCTTCTTCTCCATCTGTCCCAGACCGCAATGACATCTTCACTGTAGAATTTACAAAACAAACATCTTAGACTTCTCACTTTATCAGCACTTCTCTACCAATTCATATCTTTATACAAACGCCGCATCTATAGCACCTCATATGGTAATAATTACCCCCTTTGCCCCAAACTGCTATGGGGCTCCCATTTGTGCAGCGGGTTTTAATCTTGTTTTGTAAACAATATAGGAAGTAGTGAAATTCCCTGAGACAGTATGTAGGTACATCCCCAAACTAGGTAGGCAGTCCTCAGGTAGGTAAACATATAGGTCCCCCAATAGATAGGTATGTCTGTCCCCTATTGTGTAGAAAGGTAGTTATATAGGTCTCAGAATAGAAGTATAAGCAGAAATATAGATCCTTATTATGCAGTTATACAGGCCCCTGTAGCTCGTTACAGGCCCTCTGTAGGTAAATATTTGCCCCCTATAGTCAGGTTGTAACCCACTGTAGCCAGGCATTTGCCCCCTATAGCCAGGCAGTTGCCCCCTGTAGCCAGGCAGTTGCCCCCTTTAGCCAGGTTGTAGCCCACTGTAGCCAGGCAATTGCCCACTGTAGCCAGGCAGTTGCCCACTGTAGTCAAGTAGCTGCCCCCTCTAGCCAGGTTGCTATCCCCTCTAGTCAGGTTGCTGCCCCCTATAACCAGGTTATTAGCCCTCTGTAGCGAGGTTATTAGCCCCCTTTAGCCAGGTTACTGCCCCCCTTTATCCAGTAATATGCCCCCTTTAGCCAGCTGATATGCCCCCTTAGCCAGGTGATATGCCCCCTTAGCCAGGTGATACTGTCTAAGGACCAGTAATATGCCCCTTAGCCAAGTGATATGCCCCCCTTAGCCAGTGATATGCCCTCATAGCCAGGTGAGATGCCCCCATAGCCAGGTGAGATGCCCCTTAAGCCAGGTAATATGCCCCCATAGCCAGGTGAGATGCCCTTTTGCAAGGTAATATACCCCCACAGTCATGTAAGATGTCCCTTTGCCAGGTAATATGCCCCCATAGCCAGGCAATATGCCACTTTAGCCAGGTAATGTGCCCCCATAGCCAGGTGAGATGCCTCTTTGCCAGGTAATATGCCCCCACAACCAGGTGAGATGCCACTTTAGCCAAGTAATTTGCCCCCTTAGTCAGATGAGATGCCCCTTTGCCAGATATACCCCCATAGCCAGGTGAGATGCCCCTTTAGCCAGGTAACATGCCCCCACAGCCACATGAGATGCCCCTTTAGCCAGATAAGATGCCCCTTTGCCAGGTAATATGCCCCCATAGCCAGGTGAGATGCCCCTTACCTAATGAAAATAAACTGATAAAAAAAAACAACTCACCTCAGCACGGTCGGCGCGTCCAGGTCCTGTAGCTTGAGAATGGTGTAAGCAGTATGACGTCATCACGACACTTACGCCGTCACGCAGTGCCCGGGACCTCCTCGGCCGGCAGGAGCTGCCGGCTTAGGAGATCCCATCATCACAGGGGGTGTGAGGAAAGCGATGCGTCACACCTCCTGCAATACTGAGGTATATTTACAGTGCTTACCAAGCGCTGTGCATACAGGGAAGAAGACACGATGGGAACAATCCGTCCTGCCTCTTCCTTGACTCTGACTGCGCTACCGTTGTAAAACGGACGTGCAGTCAGAGAGATCGGCAGGTGGTACCCGCAACTAGGAGCAGCCCTGGCGCTCCAGGACCACGGTGGCGGCCTGGAGGCCGCCGAGATTCGGGTCACAGGCAGATTTATTCCGGGCTTGGGCACCTAATAATACTGCCTAGCGATGCCCCTGATGGCCGTTTTTTATAGAAAGGAATGACAAACGAAGGAAATGGAGAAGCAAGGCACGAATAGCTAAGGGGCGTTCTCATATTAGACTTTGTTGATAAATTGCTAGGATATGCCATCAAAGTCAAGGAGAAATGCTCCCATCTCTGGGATATGGACCTATCTTGGGAAAGGGCCAACGAAAGTTATAGACCAGAATGACGTGCTGGTTGCACTTGCGCATAGGCCTAAGGTCCTATGGGAGTTCCGAGTGCAATCGAGCACCATGCTTGACTGTGTTTCAAACTTCCATAGAACAAAATGGAGAGTTGTGTGCTAGTTCCCACACCTATTTCACTTTGATGGTATATCCTAGTGATTAAAGTCTTAGGTGGGAACACCCCTTTAACCATCCTTGCCTTGCTTGTCCTCCTTCATTTAACCTTCTATTCTATAAGCTGTATTAATCGTTAAATGGCCATTCTGTACTAATAGATAATCACTGGAGATTAAAAGTATTAAAAGATTTTCTATATGTTTTAAATGGTTTTTTCAAGACTTTAAAATCCCCCTACCTTTTCCTACTGTGTTAAAATGGAAATTCTTACAGGGTATGTTGCACCACATTTTTAAGATTAGGCACACTTATAAATGTGTCTTGACAGAATTTAGGGCAATAAAATACATGGAAATCCCTAAAGAAGCATTTATGCTATCTATCATACATGAAAAACTTTGAGATTCTTAGTTCACATGTTTTTGATCAAAAATGCTTAAGCCACCCCTCTCAAAGTTTTTTCATGTATGATAGATAGCCTAAATGCTTCTTTAGGGAGTAACATGTATTTTATTGCCCTTTTTGCAGTTGTGTGCCACTGGTAATGGTGTGCGTGTGTGTGCATGTGTTATATGATATATGTAAGTGTATGGTGTATATATTATAAATATATATATATATATATATATATATATATATATATAAATATATATATGTGTGTGTGTGTATATATATATATATATTTTATATATATATATATATATATATACATACTTATAAATATTAAAGCGCAACCTGCCATGGCACCTTTTCATATTGTGTTTTTCAGAAATTTTTTTTGTGCAGAACTATACGTTGTATTTGGCATATATTGCTTTTAATCTATATAGGGAGGAAGAGATGCCTCCATTTTGGTTTTCTGCACCCCACCCATTTTCACAGTCTGTTATGAGTGCAGCTTGCAAGGTTGTTTTTTTTTTTTTTTCTCTCTGGATAATGGAGGTCGGTTGACCCGATTAGAGGCCTGAATTTGGCTCTATTGAGAGGTAAAGATAGCGTAGGACCACCCGACCAGAGATCGCGTTGTAAGTTCGTGGGTGGCTTAAGCATTTTTTGATCAAAAACATGTGAACTAAGAATCTCAAAGTTTTTTCATGTTTGACAGAATTTAGTGCACAAATGTCGTACTAATCCATGCCTGGTGAGCTAAATTTTGGCACATGTTTCGGTGCATCATTTTGTTTCACATCGGAACACATTTATAAAGTGCTGTGAGACACTTTCAAACATTGTTAAGAATGCTACACTAATCTAATGAGAAGTACAACTGTTTACTTTGTATTAGTTTTCATACATGTTGCCCTAACATTTTGTACGGTGATACAAGATATTGGGCTTCGCACCACATACTACTCACATAATATTGCCACATTTTAGCATCTGTAAATGAGCTGCTACACTGGCAACCTTTGGACTGAACTCAAATTACTATAAATCCTTTAGTGCATCAAGACTGATTCCATAGATGTTTTGGGTGGAGGAGGGGTTAACCTTTCTGATGTCATTAAACACTATTAATCACAGGCATTTGGCTTTGTCAGGAAATCCACTGTCATCTTCGTCAGCATATCAGCAGACTTTAGGAGCAACCTGTCAGTAGAAACTTGTGAATCACATGATTGGCAAGGACCACTTAGCAGGGCTGGATGTCTTTGCTGAAAAAAAAATGCATTTTCAGAGTATTATTTCAATGGGGAAATGGAATGATATTTATAGAACATGTCACTAAACACATGAAAGCTTCTTGTTTATATGCTCTTTCTATCTGCAGCTTTATATCTATAGCAGATAAGTTATTCACACCATATTTTATGTGGATCTAAGCTGCTAAAACACCATGCTTGTTTACCTGTACTGAGAAATTGTTTTGATCGGCAACTACATACGAAATTCATTTACTTATTTATTGTTTGCAAACTGCCAAATGGCTAGCTCTACAGTTATCGGCAAGACACATCTCTTCTTAAGCACTTTCCCATTTGCCCTGTTCTTTTCTTGCTGAGAAAATTGAGGTATTGGGTTGGAATACAAGACTGGGGGAAAGAGAGCGTTAGAGGGTAGGGAAAAAGGGAACATAGAGTTGAATACAGTGAGTGACATCGTAAAAGGCTAATGTGAAATGTGTCCTAAAACTTCATTTTAGATACTGCTGTATAAGGCATTGCAGTGTTGACAGGGAAAAAAAATAATAACAAATTGTGCATATTTTTTCAAATAAAGAACAGTAAGTGTTCTCATTGTCACACAGCAGGTAGTGGATCGCAGGTCACTATCCCTGACGTGGCCGCTCACGGTGACAGAAAAATGCCAAAGGGAGGGAGCAGGCAGAGGAAGCAAGCAGAGACGTAACCAGGACACAGGCAAAGAGGTTAGGGCAGGTGGCAGGCAAGAATTAGTCGAAGTGCGTAAGCAGGGGTCAGAACTATGAAGCACAGAAACTAGGAAAATAGCACAAACTCTAGGCAGAAAACACCAACAAACTGCCACAGGTAACAGGGTAAAGTGTCTTTATAAAGCATGAGATAGCCAGGCATTTGACGTCAGTGTTATGTTGACGCATTAAATCTTAAAGAGTCAGCGCACATACGCACTAGGGGGTGGGTATGTGCATGCTGGCATGAAAAGAGACCGGAAAGTGGAGCGGAGCAAAAAAAAGGTGAGTTCTGGCCAGGATGGGAAGTGCAGACTTGAGTGTGCCTGCAGTCTGGAGCAGGAATTGTATTGCACTTCATGAAAATAACTCCTCTTAAAGCTGTCCTTCTTCCGAGTCTGCTAGACATTAAATTTCCTGGTGAGGTCTGGGGCATTGATATTTTCTTCTGTTTTCCAGGACCTCTTCTCAGGCCTGAACCCCTTCCAGTTGACAAGAAAAAACCCTCTGACGTTTTTCCTGGGCATCATAGATGTTATCAGAATCCACTTGAGTAGAAAATGTCACAGGCTTATTGGAAAATAGTTGAGGACAAAGGGTTTACAAAAAAATTTTTGAAGGAATTTTTGGGGTCCCCCAAGATAGAAACAGACAAACGTCAGATGGATTGATCTGTCGTTTGTACAGGGAGGGTCCTAGGAAGTGTGGGCCAAGCTTTGCACTTGGGGCTCAAAATAAAAAATACTTGGGGAGATAGCAACCTTTTTCCAAAAAAGGGGGACGGAAGGAGGTCTCCGCCTTTTGCTCACTTGGATCTTGGTGCAGGAAGAGGCTTTGAGGAGAGATTGCCTGGTATCTTGCCAGATACAGTAAATTTCTTGGACTCTGAAGTCCACCGCTGGAACATCAGAGGTGATCGATAGTGGAAGAGGAGGCCAGGGGAGTTTCCCATAGACAATAAAGAACGGGGGAGCTCCTGCAGAGCTTGAATCAAGGTGAAAATTCAGCACAGGGGAGAAGTTCAGCCCAATTAGCTTGGTGGAAATAGACAAATTTATGGAGATAATTTGCAAAAATTTGATTAAATCTCAACTTGCTCATTGGACTGAGGGTGGTAGACTGACAAGAAATCCAACTTGACTTGCAAACAAGAAACAATCATGGCAAAATTTGTAGTCAAATATACCCTATGGCAGACAAATAGGGGAGGGAAACAATGTAAACACAATTTGGGGCCCCTGTATGAAAAAAGTCTAGGTCAAAACTCACTTTGGGCCATAACAACCAAACAGAGCCCCCCCTTATTCTAAGGTTTGGAAAAGGAAGGGGTGCTGTTATGTGTTGCTATGGGCAAGAAAGTGATTTTTAGACAGTTTTCATACATGTGGCCCAATATGTATTGAAAGAAGTGGGAGTTGAGTTGAGGTGTTGAGGTCATTCCAGGGAGTGCTACAAAATGAGACTTTTTTGGGAAGCGGTCAGTGACCACCCAAATGACTGTATGAGCAGTGGAGGGTGGTAATTTCTTAACAAAGTCCATAGCAATATGGGTCCAGAGTTTTTCAAGTCCCGGGGTTTTAGACGAGAAGATTTGTTATATGCACAGGTAGAGCAAGTGAGATTGAAATCTTTGCCATCTTGAGCAACAGTAGGCCACCAACAGCATCGAGAAATGAGCAATAAGGATTTTCAAATTCCCAGATGACCAGCAAGCTTGGATGAGTGCACCCATTGAAGATTTCTTTTCTTCAGAGCTGGGCGTACAAAATTTTTCCTAGGTGGAATCTGCTGGAGGTTCAAGGGAGCTGTGAAGATTAAAAATATCCTATTAGACTGTCCATTTAATATATATATATATGTATATATATATATATATTATTATAATAAATATAATAAAATTGTGTGTGTGTGTACCGCAGTTAGTAGAGTGTATATGGGGCACCTTCTATTAGCCCCCTATTACAACAGTCTTTAAATAAATCAACACTCTTATATATTTATATCTCTGAGATTTCTTCAGTATTTCTTAACTCTTTGTATTTTGTTCCTCCAGGTTCATTTTTATTGAATTATATATGCTTGTTGATTCTTAAATTTATTCATTGTATGATATGGTGGAGAAAAGATATAAAAAGAGTTAAGAAATACTGAAGACATCTCAGAGATATAAATATATAAGTGTGTTGATTTATTTAAAGACAGCTGTGGAGATCAGACATTCTGGGCAAATGATATGCTGTGGTTTGGAGTCGAGTCCAGCAGTATCTAAAGCATAGGAGAGGACATCTGCTTTGACATTCTTCTCCGAAGGCCTAACCTGCAGCAGGAAATCAAATCAGGAGAAGAAGAGAGACCATTTAGCTTGTCATGGTTTTAACTGCTGTACAGACTGAAGTTAAAGAAGATTCTTATGGTCGGTGTAAATATTCACCAGATGACAAGCTCCTTCTAGAAGATGGTGCTATTCATCTAAAAACAATTTAATGACCAATAGTTTGTGGTCCCAAATGATATAGTTCCTTTTCTACTGGGGAGAAGGTTTTAATGAAGAAACCATGGGTAATGGTTTTGCCTCTTAGAGTCTTCTGCATGAGAACCACTCCAGCCTCCACAGACGTATCCACCTCTAGAAATAAATGTTTCTCTGGATCCGGTTGAGTCAGAACAGGTACTGTGGCAAAAGCAGCCTTAAAGAGAACCTGTCACATAGATTGTGCCACCCTTTCTGAGGACAGCACAAGTTAGTGACAGACATGCTGTTACCAGCGCCGTGTCCCTTATTCTGTAAGGTACAGTAGTTTTAACCACTTCAACGAGCACCTGCCATCTTTTGGCGGCAGGTAATTCAGGTCATTCGGGTTTGCGGCACCCAGCACAGAGCAGCACTGAGAACAGAGCTGTACTACAAAGCCCTGTTCCCAGCGGAACCTTTGCAAGCACCAGGGAGTTAGGGAAACCTCCGTTCCCCGGCGCTTAATCCTTTGATTGCCGCGGTTTATGACTGCAGCATTATCAAAGGACTTTCCCCTGCTCTGTCAGGTGATTAGGACTCCCGCTGACCCAACAGATCCCAGGGAATGGCTGCACAGTCAGCCCTGGGGACTTAGAGTAGCCCCAGGGCTGTCTGTGTAAGAAGCCAGCGTTCAAGGCACACTGTGTGCTGCACTTATCGCTGTCTGTGTCAAACTGACACAAATTATAATGTAATAACCTATATGAATATGCGAATAAATAACTAACTGTAAAAAAAAACGAACATAGTTATCCCTTCATGGGATTAAAAAAAAAAAAAAAGTAAAAACAGAGTGTAGAAAAAAAAAATTAAATAATAAAAAAATAAATATTTAACAAAAAATAATTGTACATACATTACACAAAAAAAACCTACACATATTAGGTATCTTAATGACTGTTATACCTAGTGATGGGCAAATTGAATCTAACAAAGTGGAATTTGCTTAGAATTTCAGGTGAAATTCGATTCTGAACGAAGCCGAATTTTCTGCCGGTTCATGATATAAAACCTAAAAATTCTGCGAGCACATGGACTGACAGGGTGTAAAGAACTATGGGAGGAAGAAAGGAAAACCATCAATGATATGTGCAGCTAGGCAGACAATCAGCACCCAGCCAGCTTCTGTGATGTCACAGCCCTTGTCACTGTGTCTCGTAGGCACAAGCATCTCTGTGTAGCTGCACTAGATTGCACTCTGTGCAAAATACTTCCAATTTTAGAGTTACTGGGGTGAAATAACGTTCAAATACACAGGCGTGTGTCATATACACACCTGTTTCTAAACCTGCTTTTTTTAGTAGTATTGTTATCTGTGGCAATAAGTTAATTTATTCACTTATTGTGGGGAACTCTGTGTCAAATCTAGTGTGTGTATATCTCCCCTACACACATCTGAAATCCATCCAGTTCAGTCTGTAGGGATATTGCTATCAGTGGCAAAGAGTAAATTGTTTCACTTAGTGCGGGGAACACTTTGTCAAATCCAGTGTGTGTATGTCTCCCCTACGCTCATCTGAACTCCATCTAGTTCAGTCTGTAGGGATATAGCTATCTATGTCAAAGAGTTAATTTTTTCACTTATTGTGGTGATTCTGTTAAATGCTAATACATGTAGAGAGGGTGTCGGCAATAATTTTGCATTGACGTCACTGATCATTGTGCCCTTCCTTTGATCCTTCAGTGTCCGCTTTCAATCGGTCAATAATCCATCAGTATTACTAAAGCCAAAAAGAAACAGGAGTTGATCCAAAAAAGAGATAACAAGTAACTGGAATATTTGTATGTCTTCGGTGTTTTGTATCCACTCCTGCTTTGGCTACCTAATTATCAGAAAATCCTGATGCAAACAAAGGACCATGTAATACTGGCCTTACAGCTTCTCCGAAAACACAATCGGCTGTGTTTGTCCTTTTCATTCCTTCTGACAGATTAAAAGAAGGGGAAAAAATCAAACATAGTGTCAAAGTCATAGAGTGGTGGATGGTGGAAACAGCATTAAGAAACCACAGGGGGGTCAAGATAGAGAGTGTGGTCAGTTGGCAGCAGCATGAGTAGTTTACAGAGTGGCACAATGACAGATTGTGGAGGTGGAAGCAGCATGAGTAGGCCACTGATTGGCACAATTACACAGTTTTGAGGTGGCGGCAGTAACAGCAACAGCATCAGGCCGGAGAGTGGCACAATGTCCTAATTTTGAGGTGGCGACAGCTAGGTGACATAATGAGGAGGTGGCGGCAGCAGCAGCATCAAGCTAGAGAGTGACATAGTGACATAGCCGGAGGTGACAGCAGCAGCAACAGCACCATGAGGGGACCTGAGTGCTGAGGTGGCAGCAGCATCAGAAATCTACATAATGGCCCAGTGAAGAGTGGGGAGGTGGGTGGCAATACCAGTCGATGGTTAAGATGGTGGGTGGGAGAAAGTGCAGCTGGCAGCAGATGTGTGGCATCAGGTGGGTGGCAGCATCAGAATAGTAGCTGAGGCAGGTAGCCAGAAGAATTCAGACTCATTTGTCAAAGTTTTGGTGGGGCTGCATGGCTGATCTAATCTGATGCATCAGGCATTGGTGTGTGGAAACCCTGGCTGATCCATGCCTAATTCATCTTGACAAAGGGGAATCTCTCCATATTTTGGGTGGACAAGTGAGTTCTCCTTAGGGTAACTATTGACTCCACTGCCTGCACTGACTCTCCACCTCGGCTCAGCACAAGCCATTAGTTCTCTGAATGGTGCAGAGTGTCCCCCACCACAAACTTGGACAGGGATACATTTAGTTTTTGCACCGTAGGATGGCTGGACGAATACTGCTGTCTCTTAGCAATCTCCTTGGTGAACGACTGCTGACACGATGAGTGGCGAGGAGCAGGAGCATCTGATCCGGTAGATGATGGGAAGAAAGACAGCTCCCTTCGGCAGAGGTGGTGGAGCCTTGACTGCCTGAAATGAGATGCATGCCACTGGGTGCTGCTGCTGTTGCTGCAGCAAGATGGACCACCACATCTGAGACACGTTTCTCCCAGGCCAGTGGATGGTGACGCTGCATATGTTGATACAGGGCCGTGGTGCCAAAATTAAGTCCCTGACTATGCTTCACTTTCTGCCCACAGATTCTACATATACCCATTTATTTCAATGGTGTTTCACCTTATAGGTGAAAAAAGTAACTCTTTGGTGCAGAGAACAATATCCCAAAATAATAACCTGCCTGTGATGGAGATGTGTGTATGTGAGAAATACACACTGTATTTAAAAGATAGTTCACTACAATCAGTGAAAAAAGTAACAGGTAACATGTATCAGCGTTTAACAGAACAGGTTCTGTGATAATCTGTGGAATCATCTGATGATGGTGTAAAAAGAGTGTGCTCTTTGATGCTATAGTGGGATCTTGGTCCTCGGCTCGGTTCTTTCTAGCTGACTCTGACATTACCCTGTCAGGCTGTGTTCTCACTTCAGTTATTTGGTCAGTTTTGACTCCGTAACTGCCCAGATAAGTGAAGTGTGAAGCGATTCTAAGAGCGGCGCCTGTCATCTGCATGTCATACTAAATCACATCATTGTTTCAATATTAAACCATGCTCCCTATGTATATTTCTGCATGGCACAATGTTCTACAACACCCTATAGGCTCTCTGCAGCCAGGAAATAGCTGTTTTTAATGTGATTTGTCGTGAATAAATTCTAAAGGAACCGAATTTTGGGGAAAAATTCTAAGAATCAGCCGAATCGAAATCTTGATAAATTTGCCTATCTCTAGTTACAACCTGTAGAATTTCTCTAACAGGTTATTAAGTGTGAAATGTGTATGGTGTAAAAAAAAATAAAAAAAAAAAAATGTGAAAAAAGTTCTGAAATAATTTATAAAAAAATAACTACACATATTAGGTATCCAAACAATTGTAACAACCTGTAGAATAAATCTAACAAGTTATTAAGTGTGAAATGTTAATTTAAAAAATATTTAAAAAAACTAAATAAATTTGAAAAAATTTAAAAGAACTGAAAAAAAATTCTGCAATTCTTTATAAGTGAACTTAAACTATTCCCCCAAAAAGTATAACTTGTTCCGAATAAAATGAGGCCTCATACAACCGCGTCATTGAAAAGATAAAAAAGTTATGACTGTTGAAACGCAAAGAGGCAAAAACTAAAAAAATGTGCTGGTCATTAACTACTTTTCAGGCGTTCAGCTTAAGGGGTTAATGTTCAAATCTGGCAGTTTTCAATCAGAAAAGAGTCCAGTTTATTCATGAGCAGGTGCTAGTCCCACCCATGTACTGATAGCCCCGCCCACCTGACAGTTATTCTTATGTTTCTACCTATTCAAAGTAATAGGTTAATCAGTAATGAGGTGGGCGGGCTATTAACAGGTAGGCAGGTCATGAATTAAATTGGCTCTTTTCATGACTCTTTTCTGGCTGAAAACTGCAGATTTGAGCATTAAATTCTCTTAATAGACAGCATTTTACAGAATAAGGGACACAGCGCTGGAAGCAGCATGTCTGTCACCAACCAACTTGGACATAATCTTTGGGACAGGTTCTCTTTAACACCGTAAAAAAACATTTTCAGCTTCTGCCGTTCTTGGGTTACTGTTTTTCTTGGTTAGTGACAATATGGGTGCTGCCAGGAAGTGAGGAATAATTTGGCAATAGTAATTTGCAAACCTCAGAAATCGTTGGATAGCCCGTTTCATCTGAAGACCTTTATCAGAAATTATGTAGTCGAGGAAAGGCAGACAGATCTGTTCAAACACTTCTTAAATTTGGCGTAGAGGTGGCTGGTTTGGAAGCATCTAAGAACCAGTCACATGGTCATGATGAGACTTTAGATCTGGAGAGTAGATCAGGATATCGTCGATGTAGACTATGACACAGACATATAGGAGATCCTGAAAAATCTCTTTGCCAAAATCTTGAAAGACCGCTGAAGCTCTACAGAGACCAAAGGGCATCACTTGGTACTCGAAGTGCCCATCACTGATGTTGAAGTCAGCATTCCATTCGTCTCCTTCTCGGATCTGAATCAAATTACAGGCACCTCATGAATCAAGCTTGGTGAAGATCTTGGCCCCCTGTAAACGATCAAAAAACTTAGGCATAAGGGGTAACAGATAGTTTTATTTAAGCCCTGGTAATCAATACAAGGGCAAAGATAACCGTCCCTTTTTTCCACAAAGAAGAAATCCGCACTAGCAGGAGAGGACAGCTTGCAAATGAAGCCTTTTTGCAGGTTCTCTTTGATGTAGGCCAACATGGCCTGGGTCTCGGGCACAGACAGAAGATATACTCTTCTGTGATGAGTCGTCATGCCAGGAGAGAGGGCAATAGGGAAATTTTAAGACCAACTTGCTTTTCACAGAAGACATCAGAAAATTCTTGGTATGGAACAGGAAAACGTGGAAGCGGCATCAAGAACATAGGTGGAGAAGTGGGTAGCAGGTTTGGTGTGAGGCACCGTAAGTGACATTACTGAATCCAGCAAGTGACCTCCCCTAATTCCCAGTCCAATACTGGGGCATGAAGCTGCAATCACAGAAGAAACAGCAGAACTGCTTGAATGGAGCTTGGGAGAACATGAAACATTATTTTCTCCTTGAGTGATTCTCCAACCTGTAGCATCAGCGGTTCAGTATGGTACAGAACAAAGCCCTTCAGGATCTCCCCATTGACGGAAGAACTCATCAGAGACTTGTCTAGTCAAGTGACTTGAAGACCAAATTTGCAAACCAGAGATGAATGAATGAAGATTTCTTCAGAGCCAGAGTCCAGGAAGACTAGGACTTGAAAACTGAGACCAGATGGGGTGCTGAGTGACTGTTATGGTCAAGTGTTTAGAAGATGCATCCTTGCCTAGAATTGTCTCTCCCATGAAGCCTAGGCACTTGAGTTTGTTAGGATGAACAGGGCAGTTTCTCAAGAAATGTTCTGTGCTGCCACAGTATAGGCAGAGATTCAAACTACTCCTGCAGGTGTGTTCTCCCTCTGTTAGATTAAGTTTCTCCACTTGCATAGGTTCATCACAAGAACACGTCACTGGTGACAGTAGAGGTCTTTGGAAGATGGGTGTGAAGTAGGGAAATCTGCAAGGTTGGGAGGACTCTTTTTGCTGGCAGAGTTCTAATTATACAGTATCTCCTTCAAATGAAAATCAATTTCGGATGCCAGAGCGATGAGATCATCCAAGGTAGTAGGAAAATTACGACCAGCCAGCTCGTCTTTGTTTCACCCAGTGAGGTCATTATGAGTGCTTCATTATTTGAGGTTAGCTCAGAGGCCAGAATGCGGAACTGAATGGTATATTGCCTCACCATGGAATCACAGTGACATAGGCAAAGCAGTGATGGTGCAGCAGAGGCAGTGTTTCCAGGCTCTTCAAAGACCTTGTGCAAGGACTTCAGAAAGTCTTGCGGGTTAGCCTTTAATAGATTCCCTCGCTCCCAGAGGGGTATGGCCCAGCCCAGGGCTTCAGCAGAGAGCAAGCTAATAACAAAGGTCATCTTGGCCCGATCCATAGGGAATTGATGTGCCAGGACATTAAAGTGGATGGTGCATTGGTTTAAAAACCCACGGTATGTCTTGGGGTCCCCATGGTAACAGGGTGGCATCAGCAGGGGCAGACCAGTACTGGTAATGGCAGCTGGAGGTGGAGATACAGTAGATGTGGTATCTGAAAGAATTGAGTGTGATGTCTTGAATCATCTGGAAGAGTTACTCCTGGCGGATGCTTTGATGGGCCACTATATCCGCAACATTGTGGAACAGGCAGTGGTACGTTGGCCGGATCAATGGCCAGTTTGTACTGTCACGCAGAAGGTGGATCCACTGGCTCTCCGCAAGAGATTACACTAACCAGGGAGAAGAGTCTAAGAAGCCCCGAGTATTCACCAGAGCTCACCACAAGGAAAATGTGGGAATCTCAGACACAAGAGCATTGTGACACTCATGAATGTTCTTCTATACAGCATCTCACTTTCTAAAACTGCACCATATGCTCTACAGTTGCTTTTCATACTGTATATAGTAACTGGAAATTGGAACCTTAGTCAACTCTTTTAAAGTTATAGATTTCAGAGTTCTGTCATTCCAGCTTTTAAATTGTCAAAATGTGTTCTTCTGTACCCACTTATTTTACTACAAAAACACACACGATAGCACATATGTAGTCAGAAGTCTATAATGTCACTTTTCCTGGAAATGTTATGCAGGTCTCAGCCTGAAAGAAAATTGTTATTGAATGGAGTTAAAAAGAAAAAAAAAAAACCTGATTTTTAAAAAACTGGAATTGCACTTTTTGTTACACTATCAGTTCTTAATAAAAGAAAAGATTAAAAAGAGGATACTGTTGTTCATTGTGGTCTCCGTTCCACTATGTTTGTTTTTATACACTGTAGGTGGTTTATGCCTTTAGGTCATGGAAGTGAGGGCAAATGTTGTTGTTTGCTTTATCACAGTTTGTTTTTTGTATGTGTTTTGTTTAGCATTTTTTATTCTGGCTCTTACAAGGTCATAAAAGACCTCTATGGGACATTTTCTTTACTTTTATTGCCAATTTTCCCTGTTAGTAGGCCAATTCAGACACATGTGCAACACTCATATTTGGCAAGTTCTTCTCCAAATTCAGTTGTTGTTCTTACTGTTTTCTTGTTAAATTTATTCCAATTTTTAGTGGACATGAAATGATCAAAACAATTCTTGCATTTGGAATTTATTTTCTTCTATGTGATTCATCATATGGGATAAATTATGTCATAGTTTAATAGATCAGACTTTTTTGGACATGGTGATACCAAATATTTGTAACTTTTTAATTACTTTATTTTTTTATTTGTAAAATGGCAAAATAGGTGTAATTTGAACTTTTAATTTATTTTAATTTTATTTTTTTTATTTTTTTTACAATTTAAAACATTTTTTTTTTACTTTAACTTTGAGTCCCTATAGGGTACTTCACCACTAGAAGGCATGAGCATTTATACAGCCTAAAGGAATTGTAATACAATGCATTAGGGTGTACTAAGATGGCAGTTTTACTACTTCCTGTCTGGAGCAGACAGTAGTACAACAGAAAACATGTCAATGATGGAAGCCTTCAAGGCTTCCAGCAGCCATGTTAACCGATCAGGAGCCCGAGATTTCACTGCAGCCACCCTGATTAAAGAGACGAACAATTTGCTGCACCATTTCTCATTGATTTAGACATCAAGGCCATCATGGCCGCGTCGTCTAAGGGGTTAAACAGCACACGTCGGCACCATCCCACGCTGTAAACACAGAGTGTTAACTGAAATTAACAGTTAATACCCTCCGCGACCCCACTACAAAGCCCCTTACCACCTTTAGGAAGTACTCATACGTCTAATGTCAGTAAGGGGTTAAGAAGCCCTCCTACTCTGCACTCA
Source organism: Phyllomedusa bahiana (assembly GCA_025379985.1). Classification (NCBI taxonomy): domain Eukaryota; kingdom Metazoa; phylum Chordata; class Amphibia; order Anura; family Hylidae; genus Phyllomedusa; species Phyllomedusa bahiana. Next base: position 2,520 of record JAODAL010006870.1, on the reverse strand, counting down.
TTACCTGTTTTAATTGCATCTGTTTGAACGTGTTATCTACATAAAATTGTAGACCTTCACAAGGCTGGGATGGGCTAAAAGACAATAGGCAAGCAGCTTGGGGAAAGGAGCAACAACTGTTGGCGGCAAGTGATAAGAAAATGGCAGAAACACCAAGTTATGACTGTGCAATCTTCCTTATAGGGGCTCCATGAAGATCTCACCTTATGGGTAGGGATGATTCTAGAGAAAGTCAGAAAATCAGCCCAGAATTACATGGGAGGAGGTACCTGGGTCAAATGAACCTGAATAGAGCTGGGATCAGTCTCAAAGACTATCATTAGTAACACATTACATCGCTATGGATTAAAATCCTGCAGGACACGCAAGGTCCCCCTGCTCATGCCAGAACATGTCCAGGACCGTTTGAAGTTCACCAGCGGTCATCTGGATGATCCAGAGGAGGCATGGGAGACGGTTATGTGGTCAGATGAGACCAAAATAGAACTTTTTTGTATCAATTCCACTCACCGTGTTTGGATTGAAGAAAAGATAATTACGAACCCCAGGGAGAACACCAAACCAACCATGAATTAGGGGACGGAAACATCGTACTTTGGTGTGCTTTTTTCTACATAGGGGACAGACAAAAACTGCAATGTCCATATTGTAGGGCGATGGATGAGTTTTATGTATCGCCAATTTTTCCAACAACCTCCTTCCCTCAATGTGAAGGAGCACTGAAGATGGGTCATGGCTAAGTGTTGAGCGATTTTTTATCGACAAAGTAGAAATCGCAAGGTTTTTATGGTGATCGAAATTTCCAGAACTTGCGATAATTAAGGTTAAAATCTGTGCATCATCTATTAAGAATCGCTCCTTTTTCGGCGCTTCCTTGTAATTATGGGCGGGCCACAAAGGAATTACAAAATAGAGACAGGGATGAGATGTTGTTTGCGACGTCCATGACTGGGATGTGGTATGTTGCGATTGGACTGGAAAAATCCACATGACCTCGTTTTACATAAAAAAGCGTTTCCTGTTTAAGCCTCAGTGTCTCTCAGGCGTCTCATATGGATAGGACTACCTGCATATCCCTGGCCTGTGGCCCAAACAGCTCAGAAATTAGTCTATTTCTGCACAGAGAAACCTCTACTATTTCTGTGATCCTTCCAATTAGTTATAGATTAGGATTGAACATTTTATGTAGTTAGCTTAGAGAATTTTAAAGCAGAATCACCACTGTAAAATCACGCGCGGGGGGGCCGCGGGCGGAACACTATCATGCTCTATCTATAAAGAACATACAGTGATAAAGTTCACCAAGACATAGTGTAGACAATGTAGTGGAATATTTTTATTATTAATTTTTGCTATTGAAATATTTCCGGGATTTTGGGGCACCTAAACCCTTATTTTTGGGATAAAAAAACATTTCAAAAAAAAGCAGGTCTCTTTTTAGCTGCAAAACTCCACTTTTATTATCAGTAACTTTTCCCAGATATTTTTTAAATTTTTAAACCCATTACACCTGTGACTGTTTAAATATATCCCCCTTTGCAGTTTTAAATTAAAACCCGCAATCTTAACACCCCAAAGGTTTGGGTTTCCCAAAAAAACCGTTTATTAACAAAAATAAAATTACGTTTTTTGACTTTTTTCGAAACCCCCACTGTTTTATTGAGCAGCAAACTTTCTAAATCTTAAAACAGCAATTCATATTCACCCCCATGAATTGAAAGGTGCCAAAAAAAACCGTTTTTTTAAAATCAAAACCTAAAAAGTTACGTGTTTTTTTACTTTTTGCCACCCATCAAAATTTTTTCATTGACGCAGCCCTCACGTAAAACTTAAAACAGCAATTCTAAAATTTACCACAGTTAATTTTAAAGGTGCAAAAAATACCCTTTATTAAAAAAAAAACATAAAATTACGGGTTTTTTTTACTTTTTCCACCCACACTGCATTTCCCCAGCATCAAAGTAAACTTTAAAAAAGCAATTCTAATTTTCCCCCACCCGTGGGTTGAAAGGGCAAAAAAAACCCCCTTTTTTATATCAAAACAAAACATTTTCGTGTTTTTTTTTACTTTTTGCCAAAACCCTAAATGTTCATTGACGCAGCATCTCTAAATCTTAAAACAGGGAATTTTTATATTCACCACAGGGGAATTGAAAGGTGCAAAAAAAAACCGTTTATAAAATCAAAACATAAAATTACTTTTTTTTTGACTTTTGCCCCCACCCAGCACTGTTCAATTTAAACCCCATCTAAATAAATCTTAAAACAGCAAAACCCCCCCTATTCACCCACAGGTAATTAAAGGTCAAAAAATAAAACCCTTTATTATATCAAAACAAAACATTTTTTTTTTTTGATTTTGCCACCCACACTGTTCATTGAAGCAAACATCACGAAATCCTTTAAAAAAAGCAATTCTATAATTTACCACATTTAATTGAAAGGTGCAAAAAAAAAACCGTTTATTTTACCAAACATTTAAATATAAAAAACTTTTGCCCATCCAATTTGTTTTAAACA